>CABIKL010000230.1:0-26839 GCA_902196195.1 Aptinothrips rufus | reverse complement strand
AAAAAGTGAGGTAACTATCAGCAGTTGTGATGTTAAATTGATGTGCGGCAGAAATATTAAATCATATAGTTTGTTTGTTCTCACTGATTTGACAGACTGTTTTGGGTTATATTGACATCTTCAATACTGACATTTTGAAATGGGAGAATGATTGATTGTGTAAGATTGATGAAATTACTCATTCAGTGCCTCCATCACTATAGGTCTGTGTTTTCTGAATTTGCTCACATTTTACCCACGCATAGGATAGACTTCTAATTCCTTTGACGTGCTCATAGTTTATCATTGTCTTTCTTATTTAAAGATATTACATCAATGGATTCCTGCAGAAGTCGGGTCAACAGCCAAGGCTTGCTGCGCTCACCTGCGTCACCCCCAACATCTCCTCTACCGTCTGTGTCTCCCGAAGGGAAGGCCAGAGTGGTTACCCTTATTGACCAGGTGAATTTTCGTTTCAAATTTGGTTTCATTTATTTGGTAGTGGGTTTTACTAATATGAATTAATCCAATTGCTCAAAAATTATTTAACTTTTTTCAATTTTTACTCTAGTTGAATAGCATCGATCTTCCTGAAGACCTTAGTGTTTCGAAAGAACAGGTAGATTATCTTAAAAGGTGTTTCCACACGGCTTGCATTGATGGGGACTCTTTAAAGTAAGTAAATGTTAAATCACCTTTCTCTGAAGTATTCTCAGTGTAAAATATAATTTGGCATTGGATTATCCAACCACAATTCGTAAATGATCGGTGCCTTCTTGATTTAAAGGTACGCTGTAGAAAGCCTTCACCATCTTTGTCTCAACAAAAAGGCAGAGGTTGCCAAGGTGGCTGCTATTATTAATGTTGTCTCAGACTTTGAAGCAGAGTCAGTTAAGCTCCGAAGTGCCCTTTTGAGCTGCTTGCAGAGTGACTTTGAAAGTGAGTGTATTTGCTAACTTTAGTCTATTTATTTTTATAGTGCCTATTTCAGGGTTGCTATGTGTCAGGAAAAACCTGATCTCAGAAAATTTGATTTTTTGCAGAAAAAAGCGGAAAATGTCAGAAAATTTTGTTAATTGCGTCGCTATTTGCAAATTTTTAAACAAGTTTGTGGATTAGGTAACATACTAATTATTCGAACCTTAGGTTCTCCTTGTCTGGTGTCCTGAAGTGCAAAACTGGAATGGGAAAGAAAAACCGTGCTAGCCTATCAAATGCTTTGCTACGGTGTATAGAAAACTCTCGAATTTCAAACTTAAGGCATGTCAACTTGCAATTTATCCTGAGAATTTTTTTTCCCCGACATATACCATCTTTTAAGTTCAAAGCAGTCGATAATTGTCAGAGAAATATGCAAAACTTGGGCTGGAAATTCTAAAAATGTCAGAGAATTTTGAAATTGAAAATGCATTGCATCCCTGAACTTGCTTTTATACCAGGCTGATATTATGATAATTTTTAATTGCAGATCGCTATGATATGCAGACGAAGTCACCTGAACAATTTTTAAATGCAGTTGCTCTCTTAGGAGAGGTATTTGCTCGTGTCCGAATAGGTACACATCCAATTTCTGCATTGTCGTTTCCTGTCCTAGAGTATTTAGAAGCACTTTTGACAGGAGATGAATCCGAGATTGAATTGTTTTCTCACTTGGTAAGTCACGAAATGTTTCTTATCAGAATTCTAGGAGGGAAATCTACTATTTTGGTTAACAATATGCTTTATTCAGGATGGAGTCAACAAATTAGAAGTTTATAACAGAAGTCTTAAATCAGTAAAATTAATGTTGATAATTCTTCTGTACTTGACAGCTCATTCTTATCAGTGAAACATTACGTGAAGATCTGAAACGAACCTCTGATGGTCATCGTCCATCTTTGACCTCCTGCAGTCCACTTCAAAACTTACTTGTGAAGGTGCGTTCCACTTTGATGTCACGCAACCTTTCGTCTCAAAGCCGCTTGTGGTTGTTATTCATCATGGATTTGACTAGCAGTGGTGATTTTAGATCACTCTCTTCCTCTCTTGAATTGTACTACAAGGACAAGGTAAGTAATCTCTCGAAAGTCTTGTGCTTTTGTTCTCAGTATTTTTTCTTTTAAAGCAAATGAAGTAGCATTACCACAAATGGATAACAGTGGTGTTTTTTTTTTGTATTTCAGGATCACTTAGGTTCTGAGGCTTCTGCCCTCTTAAACTCTATTCAGTTTTCTGATAAAGTATTAACTTGTGATGGGAGCCCCAGCTCATCAGCACAGACTTCTCTCAAAATAAGTGAAGGTCCTGTTACAGACCGTGTAGCACAAATCAATATTTCACCAAAGCAAAATTATAAAGACAGTTCAGATACAGCTGGCAATGTGGGTTGGAAGAAAGGAAGTCATGGAAAAGGTGGATACTCGGACAAACGCGAAGATTTCCGCAGTGCATTCAAAGTAGATAGCAACAAAGGCAAGGGAGGCAAAAGTTACTGGTTGCATGATGATCGGTTTGAAACGGAGAAGAGCAGTGGTTTCAAGGAAAGAACTGCTGGTGGTTTCCAGAAATCAAGTGGAGCTGAAGGTAACTGGAGTTCACCTCCAAATGTGAAAGGGGAGACAGAAAGCAGACCCAGAGGAAGTGAAGGCAGTTGGAGAGTGGCGCCCAGAAACAGCGTTGTAGGTCCAAGGGATGAGGGAATAATCAGAGACACAGTTGGACGTGATCCCGGCCGGAGGGTGGGGCCAAAACAAAGAATTGTGAAAGAGGAGAGGGAACGCATATATAATACACCCACAAATTCATCAGTGTCAAAAAGTGATGATCTTCTCAGTGGACATGTCTGTGAAGAAAGCTGGGATTGATGACCAACTGGAACGTGCACTACAAATGATTGTGCCTTATAAACACACGCATTAAAAAGGATGTTATAAAAAGATGATAAGTAGGTTTGTTGTAGATCTGTTTTATTATTATTATTTGTTTTTTAAACATTAATTTCAACATGACTTCTTAAAGTATATACATATGTGTAACTGTTGAAACATGTGCAACGCGCAAATGTTTTGACATGTGCTGTTAAAAAGCACTTCGTGACAAAATTGAAAGGTGATGGCAATTTTCTCCAGAGTTTAAGACCTGTAATTGCTAAAGAATCATATGAAATGTATTAAACAATGTTGCTTCTAAAGAGAAATTGTGTGCTGTTATTCTTCTCCGACTTCAGCTCACTGCTTCTCTAAAATAGAGCACATTTATCGTTTTTGTGAATGCCCCTCAATACTAGTAATGCTTCGATACCTCATTCAATTGAATATTATGAGAAAGGAAAGATACAGATTCAAATTCTAAGTGCAGTGAATGATGCAGCATACGTACACGGATATAGGCAGAAATCTGCCAAATGTTAAGCCAAAATGAAATAAATATAACTTTACTTTCTAGCATTGGCATTATGATTAACAAATGAGAAGCACATTTAACACTGGAAAACATATACCAGTACTAAGCTATTTGTTAGTCAAAACCAAATTAAAATAAAGGCCTCATTTTAGCAAAGCAACTACACCTTATTTATGTAATTCTTGTCATTTAAAATGATACAAAACAAAATCAATCTTGACGAGTACTTTATCCTAATCTTAATTTTTTCAACATGTCACAATCCATAAAAATATAGCTTGAAAACTGAGGAAATGACCTGCAATTTTAGATTATTGCTTGAAAATATAGCAAATACACACTCATCAGTGGTCATAAACAATTATAATAGTCTGCTGCAAATAATGGATTAACAATGAACAATTCTCAACACATCTTAATAAAATGGCCTCAAAATATGTTCACAAAACTAATTCAGAATGACATTAATTATAGACTATAGATGAATCACTACTAAAAAAAAAGATTAAGTCTGCCATCATTACACCTAAAATATGAGATAGTTTGTGTACTAACTGGTATATCAACAAAAGAAGGGAATAAAGTATATCAGCTCAAAACAACTTTGTTAAGCCAGGAAGAACCTGGCAGTTTTGCTTCGATACAGAAATGTAACTGCCTTAGATAAACTGGCAAGCCATCAAGTGACGGTAAAATTGAATCACAAGGGTGCCACAAAGATGATTCATCTTGGAAATATCGCATCAACACAGCGATTAAAAGGTAGAAAGAATGTGCCAGAACAAAAACTGATACAACAAAAACTGCAAGGACTACAATGAACATAATAATGAGAAAAAAAAGAAAACGGAGCCTGTATAGTTCTGGCCATGCTGACCTTGCAGTTTGCCACCATCACATTAATTCATCGACAATTGCTCTCCAAGTGGTACTTACATTATCCATGAAATCAAATGAATGATCAGCTTCCGAAGTGTTGGGAGGAAGTGCTTCTTGTTGGACTCGTGTACTTTTTTTGGTCCGAACTTTCTGTTGCAGTTTCATTAGTTTTTCTTGAATGCGAGTTTTTTCAGTGTACAACTTCTTATATTCATCTCTAGCCTCTTGTAAATTGGTTAAAAGCACTCCGTTAATATCCTGCAACCGAGACATCACAATTAATCAGCTACTAGTTTGAAATAAGGTAGGAGTTTCGCCAAGAACATGAGGATACAATACAGTTCGCAATTTAGAGCAGATATGCTGGCAGACCAATAACAAGAAGCCTGCTATTGTAAATTGACAAACAAATATCAAAGTACCTCGTATTGATTTTGCTGTTGATTGACAAAATGACTGTCAGGTTTCCCGTGTTTCAATCTTAAATAATTGCACTCCTTTTGAGTCTGGTTGATGTGTTCATGAAGAATTTGGATTTGTCTCTCAGAAACTTCCAAAACCTTATTTAATTGTAAGTTGTTCTCCCTTTTGAGGATACCTTTCTCTTCTTCTAGTTTATGTTTTGCTGACACCGCACCTAGAAATAAAGCTCATCATTAGTAGATGGTTTGTTATTTACATAGCAATATGGAAACAAAGAACGTACAGACTAAAGAAAGCAAACATTGACTTACATTCTAACTCTTTTTTCAAGTCATTGATTTCAGAAACAAAATCCTGTAACAAGGGAGAAATTTTTATATCAGAATGATCAAAAACGTCAAAATACAACTGAAGTTGGCAGCAAGCCAATGTTTTTCTCACAATATTTCTAACAATAAAAGAAACATACATCTCTCTGATTCTGCATTTCAGTTTGCCACTCTTCTCTCTTTTGTAGGAATTCCTCTCGAAGAACACGATTGGCTCTATTGACAGCTGCTTTTCGAGAACGTAGGACTTTCAATTCTTTTAAAGTACATTCAAGAGCCTCCAGGGCACTATTTATATTTTGTTCCATTTCCAGCAAAGCATTCCCGCTTGTGGCTGCGTTAGGTGTGCTAGCAATCCAATTGTTAGCCATTTGAAAGTCATGCAACTTTATCTGTTCAAGTTGCGCAAGATAACGATCTCTTTCTTGTCCAAGTTTGATTTCTTCCTCCAATTCTACCTCTAAACAGTTCCTCATAACTTCATATGCTGATTGTTTAAAATTGTACAGACAGAAAGATTATTAGATAAGTTTTAGGGAGGTATAAAAATTAACAATGAGAATGAGGAGTACCCGAACAGCTTTAACTTACCAGACAAGCGAGCAGTCACATCATTCAGTTCTTTCTGATATTTTTCGCACTGAAAAAGTTTAAACTCTAAGATAACAACAAAACAGGAAAGCTTTAAATAGCACAAAACTTTTAATTTGTTTCCTTCCTAAAAACACACATTAAGCTAAACTCACCTTGCACTCCAATGGAACTTGTTTCTCTATCTGCAATAGAAACAAAACTCAATAAGCATGTATTATAATTTCAACTTTTTCATAAAGGAACAACTGTGTTCTCAAGCTTGAAGCGGAGTAATAAAACAAATTGAACATTGATAGTCTTCTATACTTTGGTAAACAGAGCAAAAGTTTTACAGAGGTGTTCATTTCGAAACCAAAGCAGATGTGGAATCCTTGAGAGTTCTTCATCTTTTTTACTGGTGTTTTTTAATATCCTAAACTCAAGACTTACCAGGTTTCCAGATACTTCTGATTCAGTCAATGTCTCATTTTTATGGGAGTCAGCCTGCCACACACAAAAAATTTGACATTAAACTTAACCTTTTTTCCACAAACAGAAATAAAATTTTAACAATAAAAAAAATAAAAGTGTTTACTGGACATGACAGAAAAGTGTACTAAATTCATACCTGCTGGTTTTTTCTCAGATTCTCAAGTTCATTACTGAGACGACTGTTTTCAGAACACATCATTTTATGACTCTCAAGTTCATTACTGAGACGACTGTTTTCAGAACACATCATTTTATGACTGATCATCAGTTCAGCAATGTGACCATTCAAAGACTCTTTTTCCGAGCGTTCTGAGGCTAAATCATCAGAATATTTTTTCATTGCAATGAGCAGAGAATTGTACTGCTGCTGGAACCACTGTAAATAATAAGAAGCAGTACTATGTTAAAAAGCTGAAAATGCTCTTTTTCTTTTTCTGCCGAGCTACCCTTAAAATTGATCAATGCTAACATAGAGAAACAATTACGAAAATCAGAAACTTACCTCCTTTTCTTCAGTAACTTCATCAAGGCGTTTCTTGAGATGGGAAGATTGATCCAATGAAAGTTGCCTTGCGAAAACCATTGGCAGTTTTTGAAGACTAGGGTCACTCTTTATATCACTGCAAACATCTTCTTCATGAGATGCAGTTTTGATACTTTCTTGCATGAACTCAAAAGAACTTTTTGAACTCATAATACATTTTTCAGAGAAAGAATCCTTTGGTGCTTCCATTGTTCCATCTTCTTTTTGTTTTTGGAAGCGACATCCAAACCTAAAATCAAAGTTGTACTGATAGTGAGCACATCTACACAAGAACAGACACAGACTCTATTCAATTCATTAAACGTACGATTCAAGGTCTTCGCAAAATTCATGAAGTGAGGACATGTCTGTTGACGAGCCCATGGCATGGCAACCAGCATTGGATTGCTGTGGTTGATGAGACATTTCTCTACATGACTGCAAGAAACATTCCATATCGCTGGCTGAAGTCAACTGATTCTTTTTAAGGCCAGCCTTGTCCTCTACACTCTGTAATGCACAAGCACCTCTTGTTAGTCACAGATGTTTGCTTGTTTTTGAGCAAATGTTATTCCACACCGTCTGCAAAAGTTAACTTTATGTTTCTTTCACTCCCAACAACATTATTTCAGTGGAAACTTTACCGTTTTGTTGTCTTCATTTGCTATTTTAGTGTCAAGTAGTCCATTTTCTGACACATCACTTGTATCTTTTCTAGTAGAATCAACACTGGGATTCACAAATTGGAAAGGTGTGCTCGCTCCCAATAAAACACCATCACGCATATAGCAGAACTGATACAGGTTCCATGTATCTTTCGGCAATGTGTCAGCTGTAATTTTAATAATGTACACATTCAAGAAATTTTGCTTTAATGGAAATACCACAAGAAAAATGTTTTAGAGCATTATATATGATAAATATAGTTACCTTGGAATGTAACACATCCAATTGGATCAGTTGGACTGGTGGGTTCTGGCACGGCAACATGTGCAAGACATTCAGCCACTGCGACCCAACCTACTTTAAAAAGACTGATACCATCTTGATAGCTTTCCTTCCAGCCATCAGGACGTATGTATTGACACAAAACGCTTTTGTCAGCGGGATATGTTTCATCAACTGAGTGAAAAACGATCTGTGCGACAAGAAAAATATGTCTGCTATAAAGAAAGTATTAGAAGAAAAAGGTATCTGAATGTAATAACAGCAGATATAACGGAGAGTTTTACTAACAGCTGTTCTGCCATGATCAGATACATTGAGGCTCGCATTGAGGCTTGCTGGAAGACTGCTCTTATCTAAATAAATGAAGCCATCTTCCTCGAAAGAATCATCAGGATCTGGTATAACACACAACGAGGCTTGATCCGAAGAAAGACTTGAGGGACCAGAGCTGTCATCTTCTTTTGAGGAATTCATGCTGCACCAAATGGAGAAAACATTTATTAATAAAGGAGTGAATGACAACTTCGACAGAGGGAGGTGAAGACTTATTGGCCCAAAGCGATTGAAGAGAAAAGCATTGAGGAATACGACAATTTATAGAACCAATGAACACAAAAAGGTAAGCAATCACATAACAGTATGTGAAGGGAAACTTCTGTTCCACTTTCAAAAGTGAAGAGAAAGGCTGTTAAGCCTAATTTGCCATCAAGGACAACAAAATGTATCATTAACTGGCAAGAACTAAAGCTATGCCAGACTGACACGTCAAAAAAGTTTATAACTGTATCAAAATCGAAAAATTATCTGAAGGCCAAAAATAAACAATGATCGGAATGGTAGAGTTGTTTGTAGCAGGCCAACGTAACTGTTCATAACAAGTCAATATTGCTGACAAAACGGAGACTACTCCACAGAAGCCCACAACATTGATAATTGCCATTGATATCAAAGAAACTGAAATAATATCTCACTTGAGTAAGGCTGCAACACGAATTGTTGTTAGAACGATAGCGACGAGTGCGATCGATGGATGAACAGACGAAAATTGCTTCGTAAACAAAGAAGGAAGGAAACGGAAGGAAATGTAGAGCAAACGCCACTTCCTTTTAGCAAAGGCTGTGCTCATATTGCCAGCATTCAGTCAAATTAAGCTACAGCGGGATCTGCTTATGCTGGTTAGGGGCATATCAGAACGTCTCGAAAAGTGATTTCGTGAATTAATGCTTACTTTTAAAGACCATGTATCAAATTTGATGTGAAATATGTATTAATATTGTCGATGAACTGTTTCACTAAACGGTGGTAACAAGTTTCTATTGTTTGTTGTGTTGTTGCTTCTGCATTTCTGTGTTTGTTTTTTTATTAAAAAAATTAATAATATTTTGTTTTGTGTCGCGTTGCGCTGCCAAAGCCCATATCACTCACGGATTTGCTTTCCGATACGTGTCGCGGGGTGAAGGGCAAAAGCCTGGACTTTGATTTTTGCATTGTTGAAGTCGTAAATCGAATTCTCCCCTAACGAACGACAATGGTAGATTTGTCAGGAGGACCCGAAGGCCCCATTGAACATGGGTTCAGCAATAGTGTTTTCATCGTTCCTGCAATAATAGTCGTGGGATTGACAGGTGTGTGCCGGCTCCAGAAGCAAGTTTTTCAACTTCTCTTCTACTTTTACCAGCCTACCTCCAATCGAATATCACCCCATTCGGCGTTTTGTTCCTCCACATTTATCTCTGCATGCTGAGGAACTGAATCTTTATTTGAAATCTTTGTACATTGACTATTTGTCCTGAATTATCAATTTCAAGAATAGAAGTTTTACATCTGTTTGGTTAAACTGCCTTCAAAGCTTACTTTTGAATTTAGAATTTTCAATTTTATATTTGGATTAAAGGTTCTAACTAACAAACAACGATAAATCAAAATATAGAATTTGAACACACACTTCTTAAAATTTTGGATTTGGCTGCTTTTAAGTAGTGTCTACTTTGCACTTTCAGTTACAAAAATAAAACCCTTGACAATCCAATGAGGCATGCCCTTCAACAGTTAAACAGACACTATGTTTGCAAGTGCTTGTATTTTAAAGTTTAAATTGCCCCCTTGCCGTGTGTGCATGTTGAGAATTTTTCAGTTTCTTTTTCTTCTTTTCCTCTCAAACTCTGGTATTTTATTGTTACCAACATGGCTCTGGCCTATCTTGTTGCCCCTGATAAAAGTGATGACCATGCTGATGAGTTGTCTGCTGACACACTCCTTATCTACCATACGTGGCGGCAGTGCTGGCTTGAGTATTGAGTATAGGACAGTCTGGCAGCAGAGCTTTGAGAACTAGTGTTGGGATTCTAGCCATCCCAAAATGAGTGAAATTAGAGTAAGCCACAATGATGCCCAGGACCAACTTGATGGATTAGGTGAAATTGCTGAAGGTGTAGATATTCCCAAAGATTTTATTGGTGCTGATGGTAGTTTCGAAGCACCATCTGTGGAAAAAATCTTGGAAGCTCTGGAGGGAATGCAAGGATTATCAATAGAAGATAGAGAAAGCCTGAAAGCTCAGCTTCTTCATCAACAGATGAGGGAAGCTTCTGGGGATGAGATGGAACATTCCTGGGGGGAAATTACTGGAGGATCATTTCTGGCCAGTCAAACTTTTGTCCTCTTTTCCTTGCTGTGTATCATCGCCCTGGTGTTTGGTAAGACAATTGGCATTGAGTTTCTTGTCAAAAATGTTCTTCCTCTCTTTCCTATAATGGTACCTAACATTTTACCATAGTATCACTTAATGAGAAAATATGGGCAAGTTTTCTGAAACGGACTTCTAAAATTGAAAAAACTATATGAAAATTAACTTACTCTGCCTATCTCTGTTGATTCATTTTGCATTTTATTAAACCAGTTGACTTCTTCACCTATGTTTTCTTACTTTGTACTGTTGTACATTTTTGTAAATTTAACGTATCTCTGCATCAAAATCCTTTGGAAAAAATTATATTTGCATCCACTGAACCAGAAAAAATATATTCTTAGAAACTTTCCCGAATCTACTGCTACCGATCCACTTTTTTTTTTTAATAGTCAAATCAATGTGAAATCAGTGTTTTGTCCTCACATTCTCTGACTGTCACCAATCCATGTTGAAGTAACATTAATCCTTTTATTTATATATTTCTATCATTGCAGTATTCTTTGGACTGAAACTCTATCGCAGCTTGGTTGAAAAAGAACGCAAACGAGAAGAGAAGAGAAAACTAAAAATGCAGAAAAAGAAGAAATAATTTAATTTTCCAATTTGTATTTCCATTCGTTCTGTGTGTTTTATTTCATTGTTACACAAGCTATAACTGTTGCTTTATGATAATTTAATTATATGTATGTTATATCTATAATGAATTTTATTTTGGGGGTGAATGTTGGCAAAAATTCTGGGGACTTTCTAAAATTGGAGGTGCAAATACTTGTGGATTTTAGAGTAGGATAAAATGAAAACTGCATTGCATCACTGGCATCCCTTAAATCAGCAAATAATGCGTCCTGTGCTGTACAAAGAGTAAATATGGTACAAAAGGTCAGAGCAGAGACTTTGTGATATAGGTACTTTTTCTTTCAAACTTTTGTGCTGAAATAAATTTGCGAGGCAGGTCAGAGCACAATGAAGTTGATATTAGCATTCCTGATTTTCTATCTGTGATTTTCAGTACTTCCTTACCTACTCTGGTAGTCTGATTTGATGCATTCCAATGTTTACATAAAATTTTAATTTTATCTCCTGAATTTGCTACTTTTTATTTATTTAAAAAACTCATATTTTGGTCAAAAATCGTTACTCTAATGTTGTATGTTAAAGTATACAGGAGATTGTTAACTTTCCAACACAAAATTTGTGGTAATTTATATTTTGTCTCTTTGTGGTGGTTTGTATTAGTGAATGACTTATTATGAGTAATTTGTGTTACAAAACAAATCAAAATAAATCGGGAGCCAAACCAGGCATTGGTTAAAGATAGAGTTGCTGAAACAGGAAGTGAAACAAATGAGATGTTACGCATATCATATTTTTTAACTTCAGCCTCTGTTTCTCTGTCAATGCACTAAGACCATTTCCAACAAGTAACCAGACATTCATTTTGCTGGTAGTTTGCCTAAGTTTTATGTGTATGGTGTTTGATCTCTGTAGGTGTAATGGTATACTGTACAATTTTCCAAAATAGCATTTGTGATGTGCGATAAATAACTAACTGGTCTTTCAGTTACTGTGTGGCATTATGTGTTCGACTGCACCTGTCATTGTTGATTTAGTGCATATTTATTTTGGCCTGGAACTGGAGTTGTAGGCAGTTGAGGAAGCTACATGTGCCTGTATGGGACTTTAATAACTGTCAAATGTCCTCCATCTGAAATGTTTGTACTTCCCATGACACCTGTTCATTTTTAAAATTTAGAATTTATCAATGTCTTTGTGTGATGGGGTTTTGGTATTGTTTGTCTGTGGGGTGGTTTTAATTTTAAGATAGCTCTTCTTTTTTCTTTTTTTTTTTATAATGGGCAAGTCTTTTTTAGTCTTTTCTGAGCAACAGTCAAAAGATTGTGAGAAGTGTGTATTTTCTTTTTAGAGCTTGCATTTGTTGCAGTCATCGAAAATAAAACTCCCAGCCACTACTGGCCGTTTTTACTCTTTCTCTACCTCCATCACATTCTGCAACTTAAAAGTATGCACAAACATGCGCTAGGCACTAGCCATGAGCTTGACCAACTCAGCACTTTGTAAACATGAACCCTTAGCCTGTTTCATCTCTCAAAGAGAATATTCTGATGTCATGGCGCTCGTGAGGTATTGGGATTAAAAATTCGAGCTTGAGATGAAGGTAAGAACACTATATTTGAAACGATGCTACCTTAATATCCTATCAAGTAGACACATAACTTTGCATCTACTTGAAACTCTTTAACACTACACTTAGATTAGAATCAAGCAACAAAAACAAATTTTAAAAAATTAGTGCATTAGGTGAATGCAGTGGACTCGAGATAAAAAAAAGACAGCATTTAATTTAAGAAATTACACGCAGCTGACAGGATAATAACTTTGCTGACTGTTCAGAGATGTAGCCTTACAAAACGGAATGTGTAAAAAAAAAAAAAGAAAGAAAAACGACAAACAAGCTCAGAACGGCTACTAAATGTAATTCAAGCCAGACTAGAGAAATAACATGATTGACAAGTAACTCTAGAATAAAGCTTCTTCTGCTCATAATTACAAGGTCAAGCAGGACAAGCTGAAATCCAGTTACCCTTGCTTGAAATTCAACAAGTAAAAACCATAATTGCATTTTTGATTACACCAATCTGGTGCCATGAACCAATCAGCAAGGATATTCTTTGAGTCACAGACAGTCAATATGCAAAATAGCATCCTTGATGAAACAGATTTTTTTCTCTACAGCCAAGAAGGTGGCTCCTCAAACATTTCATAAATGGAGCAACAATTATGTCAAATTATTCGCAGACATGTAAGGCACAAAAGATCCCCGAAGTCAAAAAAACTCAAAGATGAGATCCATCCGCAAAAGCAAAGTAACATTTTGAACATGAAGTACTTATACTAGGCACCGTTTCAATAAATACAGATGTTCAAGAAGGCAAAGATTAGACAAAGAAAAATTAAACTCAACAAGCTTCCCATCCTCTGAGATAAAAACTAAGTTAACATGTCATGTTTCCTCAAAATTTCAAATTTTTTTTTTTTTTGGAGACTTTAGAAAAGAAAACTTTCAAGAATGATTAAAAACATGAGGAGAAAATCAAGAGCAGCGAGCAGAACACATGCCAAAGTCTAGAGAGTATGTGTGATCACCATGTGTACATGACATTTTAAATTTATAGCACATTTGAAAACACTTCTATTATGACTTTGCTGCAAATGTATGTCAATATGATTTTAAAAAAACTCCTTCGAGGAAAAACATATTTTTTGAATACGATGCTAGTCATATGAAATGATTTAATAACACTGAAATAATTGGCCAATAAACAATAGAACGCGTACTTAAACTTCCTTTAAAACTAACAAGTAATGCCAATTTCTCAAATCAACAAGACAAGCAACAGATGATAAAACAATATTCAAGCAAAACAGAGACTGTATAAACAATTTTCAGAGGACGTCAGCAAATCTCTAATGAGGAGCAAAACTCATAATATAGAACAACAACATAGTACTTGGATGACAATCTGATAAATCAAAATTAATCAAATACAAGTAATAAAAAGATTAGGAACCAAACAACATGAGCACTGCCAATGACAATATATGTAAAGGGCAGTACTATTTACTAATGCTGGAACAAAACTATCCAAAATTTTAAATATTAATTGAAGATAAACTCCCTCAATTTTGCTGTAGTTTTCATTCTATAACAAGCAATCAAGGGCATACTAGACTCATCATATAAAAATAAAAGTAAAAATCCATTGGAAAACCAAAGCTTTTCCCTGCTCACTTCACATTGACCTGAAACACTGGCAGTAAGACGATGCTGAGCATCTAAAGACAAACGCTTGAAGCAGGAAAGGCACAAGCAGTTTTAGCAAAGCTAATTAAAAGCAACAGCATTGAAAGAAATTACAATTTGCTATTGTAAATGGCGGATCCTCAACAAGCACTAAATCTCTGATCAAAACTCCGTTCTACACCCATTAACTGCAGAAGGGTAGAATAAAGATCGAATGCAATAAAGCACTCACTGCCATAAATTTTGAAGCCAAGATTGCTAACAAATTTGTAAACAATAATTGTACAATGAACTAATGTTTGAGAAAATATTAGTACAATCCTCATTACAGAATAACTTATAGAAATAAGAAACACATAAATGTCTATAAATAATAAAAATATAGGAGTAAACAGAAATACTCAGCCTGACCGAATACAAACATATTCAGACCTCATCTCTTTCCACTTTCTGTACAATGTATACCAAAAATAGATCTGGCAGAGAAAAGGTAATGTGCAAGCAAACCATGATAACCTTTCAGAATTTTTCTCGTTCAGTAGATAAAATAACTTGCTGTACCGGTACATATATCTCCACACCAGTTTGGTTATACATTATTATTAAAAGAGAAAGAAAAAACAACACAAATCTATTAGATTAACTGATATTTTCGAGGTACCAGCTGTTACGACTACCTAATGTATCGGTATTCATTCTACAGTTACATTACGGACGAAGTCTAAGTAATACAATACATAGATGAACAAAGATGATAAAGAAGATTAAATTTCATATAACTTCACCAAGAATATTACCTTACATCCATACATATGTACAAATTTCACCGTCATGCACAATACTGCAGATGCAAAAGCAGCATAGTTATACATAGCATTTGAGATGACTCTTGATATCACATTTGGTAGTTTGGATCTGAGTTTCAATCTCAACAATGCATGAACTAAGAAATACTGCAAATACAGTACAGTGGTCTTACAGAAGTAAAAGAAAGGAGAGAATGAAAATGTGAGTTTCACGATTTTGTCAAAGAATGCTATTACTTCATTCTTCACAACAAACCTTGAACTAAAATAATCTTTGTCACCGCCATCAGTCCAATAGAACACCTGTCATCTTGCTCCTCAAATAAATTATCCTGCCTACTTGCACTTTTGATGTGAAGTGCCTACATTACATCATAATGGATTAATTGAGGATTGAAAATTCCATAATGCAAGACATTGGCCAGTCTCACCAACTTTTACTTATGATTAGAGACTTTACTTTAAACTCACAGCCATCTTGAATTTAGAGTGAATTAGCCATGCAATTAAAACACATAATTCAAATAATGGAAATAATCATAATACGCACATTACATTTAACTGAAATTAGGCTTCAACACATCAATACATTAGGTAAACATGAAAAATTATTGATTTTCAAGTTATCTTTGGAGGATGCACAAACAATAAAGTTCAAGCAAATTAAGGTCTACACATTGAAATTGTACAAGTAAAAAAATGAATCATACTTACAATTAATGGTTTAATTCATGGCTATTCAACTTTTTGTTCAATAAAACGCAACCACATTAGTGTCCAGAAAGCAACCAAATATGATGACTTACTCTTCATCCTTCAAATTAGTATGATGCAGGTTTTCAAGATTGTGTTAATTTCCTCCTGCAACAATACAAGGTTAAATGGTTAGATAATGTTCCACTCAGGGTTTCTGACAAAATGTGGTGATTGTGTGGATACTGATCACTGAAGAAACTTACCACATAATTATGACATGGAGCTGCAAGGCAACCGAGGGGAACCCATTTGTGTGAGCACACGGTCAAGCCACTGTAATGGTCCATTGAGGTGCAGCTCAATCCAACATGGCGTGGATGTTACAGTCTGTCGTCTGGAATGCAAAAATCATTGAACCTTATCCAACTATAAATGTATAAATTCGATTGAGACTATGACTTTAAAATCCAATACAATTGTTTTGAATTTCAACAACATAGTCACAAATGAATTTCTGATCAAACACGGAACACTTCTAAAATGATTTGTGGAAAATGTTACAACAGATCTTAAATGCCTGAGGGAAAAAAACAATAACGTCACAAAAGAAAGACACGAAGAGAAGCTCAGTGGAAATCTTTGATACAATGGTTGGAGAATAAGAAGATAATCAAACGCTGATACCAATTCTCAGCCTGCAAATTACATAAACATTAAGTTACAGATAAAAGCAAGCACTGACACTTACCTGTACTCAGACCCCCAGCCTTTGACAAAGCTCATACGAATTGTGCACATACGAGTTAACTGATACACAGCTTCAAAGCCTTGAGATACAGACTGTGATAACAATGCAGCAAACTCCTGGTTGTTAAAAATCTTCAGATTACAACCTGCAAACAGAGTTAAGTAATTTTAGGAACTTACATCAGTCATAACTCACTGATGCTTCTTCAAGACAATAACATGCAATAATTACCAGGAGGTATTTTGCAAACAGTAGCAGGATGCCACCCATAGCGTTGATTGCAGTTGGGGGACTGCACAAATATGCTTGAGTCACTCAAACATTCAGCAAACACCTCTCCACCAATGTAATAAAGTCGAACACCTTTACCAATATGACGCCGTGTCTGCTCCACCACAGAGTTGCGGTTCACATTAGATAGCAATCCCAAACAAAATCGTTCAGAATTACTTGGATCTGCATGGGAATTTTCCTTTTAATCATGAGAGGACTAATTTATACAGTCAAGTAAATATGATATGATATGCACATACCTGTGAAGCCGTCTACAGTTACAGATGGTTGGGACGCATGGAAAGTTTCTCCAACACGAGTATTCAATTCATAATAACTGATAGAGCACCAGAAGGCAGGCTCACAGTACATTACAGGTTGAGTGTCAACTGGTGGGCTTAGGCGAGATAAACCTACAGAAATAAGAACAAGAAAGGTGGAAAGTGTAAACACCATAGAAACAAAATACAATTTCTTATATAGGTTCTCAACTTCTGTAATTCTTTGGTGTGAGATTCAAGGAAAAGTGAGTGCCTTAAATATAAAAGCCACAATCAGGCTTACAAAATTGTAATCACGCATATGTTTTTAAGGCAAAGTTAAACCAGATATTCACCGCCGAGTACAGCTTCATGAAAAAAGCTTTGAAATGGTTCCCCCATGCCTTAAAATTCATTGCTATCAGCTGTCATTGTGACAACTTTGCAAAATCAGTTCTCATGTGTCAATTGACCAATAAAGACCTCATGACTTAAGATCGAAGAGAATCCTAGTTGATAAAATGATTTTGATCTGATTTCAAGGAAACAAAAGATACTTACTCATACTCATATTATCATTATGGTCCATATTGTCCCCATCCTCACTCATGTACCCAGGAGGAGGGGTCTCAGTGGTAGGCAAAGGGCGGGACTCCAGGGTGTTAGATGATAGCCCCGTTAAGGGGCTAAATTGAGACTGCGAAGACAGGGGTGATATAGGAGACTCCGGCAGAACTGGGGAATGACCCAGACCAATAGGAAAGGATGTGTTTTCTGGAACTGATGAACTTAAATCCTCACACTGAATAGTGGTTGGAGGATAAGGTGAGTAATCTTCTGAAAGAGATTGTCGCGGTACCAAAATCGCAGGTAGAGCTGAAAATACAATCAAAATAGCATGTTACAGCAAACCAAAGTTGCTTCTACAATGATTTCAAAGTACTACATAATATTCAATAAATATATAACATACAAGTCTAATATGTGACTGAGCAAAGCTGAATCAGCATCTAAATATACCAGAAATTGTAAATAATATACCTGGAGTTTCGATGCGTTGATAATGATAGGGATTCACACAGACGTCGTCCCTTTTTAAGCTAAATGCAAACTGACAGTTCTCAATAGCTCGCAACTCGTGATGGGACTGTAGATCAGGCCAACGCCAGAGGCGACAATAAATTACGTGAGGGAGGCCTTTGCGATGAGGCTGCAATCGACTGCAATGACAACGGGAATTCAAATGAGCGAACAGAATTAGGCATACACAGAAACTTTGAAACATGGGGAGGCATTAAGAACATTATTCCTCCTACCTTGTAGTAGCGTCGTTCGACGGACGATCTGCCCGAAAACTAAAAGAAAAAACACAGACCATGAACAACAATGTCAATCACATGGCAAAGCACACCTCCAAATGATAAGATACTTAATAAACGATAAATGTTAACCCAAATTCAAACAATGATTGATAAGCATTTCTATGCAAACGTTCGAACCTCTCTTGTAGGCTTTCGAAGCAGACAAACCTCTTGAATCTCAGGTTAGCCTAGAATTCTCCTTCGGCCATTCCCAGACAACCAACCGGCTACACATACCTTGGGAACAGGATGCACTTAGTGTTCGGGTCCTGGCTGCTTATAGCTTTTTCCAAGTCCTCCAAGCCTCCAGTCTTTTTCAATTTCTTAACAAGGCTCTTCACAGCTTTTTCACTATACTGGTCCTCACCATCGCCTTTCTTCCAGCCCAATAGCCTTTTCACAACTGGGGGTGTAAAGGGGAGCATAGACGTCATATCTACATTGATTGTGCATCCAAATGCTACGCTGCGATGGTAAATATCCGATCCAGACTCGTATCATTAGTTAAACTTTAGAGCATCACACTTAAGGGTAAATAACAACAACGAAACTGCTCCTACACAACACTTCGGGTTGCCGACATGTTGGTTGCAGAGATGAGGTACGGTGCGGCCATGCGCTGTAAAAAAGTAGTCCTCCAAACCGCTCCAAACAAATACTGCTCAAATTTAACCACCTTTAGCGACCATGTGGTGTCGGTTCTTCCCCCAGCATTCGTTCAGTGTTTCCTAAAATTCAATTCCGAATTTTCTGTCAACGCTCATTGCTGCAGGGACAGGCAAGTAGATGGGGAAAGGTGGCGAAAGGGTAGCGTTTACGAAAACAAAGAAAGTGCGCCTGCTTCGCGCATTGCTTTCGTTTGTATAAATCCGCTATATTTGTTGTTTGTTGACGGACGATGGGATGCTGATGGTATGGTTACGCACTCATGAGAGGTTCAATTGATGTGTTCTTGGCAGTGCTTACCTGTGCCTGCTCTTGAGAGTGAATATTGAGTGACAAATCTGCCAGACTGTAATTTAGTGAATTTGTTTTCACGAAGCATTCCCTTCGTGGTCAACTCGTCGCAAAGCCAAGCATGTGGTCACTATAGCTAGACTCTGTGCCGGGAAAGCCTGTTGTCCTCACAGCAAGTGCAGAACTGCAGCTTCTACAATATCTTCTTTGATTCGTTTCTTTGTGGAATCTCGATCTTGATATGATCAAAAGGTTGTACACCAGTGACCTACTACCTTCAATGTAAGGCGGGGGAAGAGGATTGTCCAGAGGTATAGGTTATGCTCCTCATTAGGAAAATGGACAAGTCCACAGGAGGTACCATGAAGAGGAAACGAAAATATGGCAAACTATCATTGGATCAGAAGGTACAGATAATTCGAGCTGCGGAAATGGGTTATTCTCAACGTACCCTAGCCTCACAGTACAACTGTGGAAAAACTCAAGTTCATCTACTTGTTACTCAAAAAGATTTATGGCTTGCCAAATGGGAGCGGTCTCGTAAGGGTCAAAGTTGGTCTAGACTTCGTGGCATCCCGTCCCCCTCTGAAATCAACAGCCTTGTGTGGGATTTTTACAAGAAGGCATGTTCCCATGACATTGATGTCTCTGTCAACATGCTTCTAGAACGAGCTAAACAAGTAGCCCAATCTCTAAATGTTCCCAACTTTGATGCAGATTTAGATTGGCTGGAGAAGTTCAAACGAGAATTTAATGTAACTTTACCCCCGCTATACGAAAGGGCTGTTCAAGATGCAGAGTCGAAAGATGAAGATGTAGACCCTCTACTGAACGGTTTTGATAAAAGCAATGTATATTATTTTGGGGTGGCTGAACTGTATCATCGGACTCTTCCTTGCATAGGTCAGAAGAGTCAGGAACACATCACTGTGTGCTTTTCTTTCAGTGCTTCAGGAGAGAAAGAGATAATTAGTTTAGTCTTTTGTGAAAATGCATGTGCTGAAGGCGAGCTTTGGAATGTCTCTGTACCATGTTTCTCAAGTCCAATGGGACAAGTGACTCTTGAAGTTTATCAGCATTCTTTGAATGTTTTTAACCAGAAAATGAACCAGCTAGATAGAAAAATTCTCTTATATGTGGACAGTTTACAATTTCCATCTGAAATAGACAAGTTTATGTCCAATATAGAAATTCATGAATGTCCTTGGGCATTTAACGTTCAGGAGGTAATCAATAACTACCGTTTGCTGTATTGCCAAAGACTCCTGTCTTCTCTCGCTGCCTCAAATCTTGGTAATTGGAGTAATATTGACCAGAAGGTTAGGTCTTTACCCATGTCAAAAATTATGAGAATAGTCCAGTCAGCATGGAAACAAGTCTCATCCAAATTAGTAGAACTGAGTTTCCAAAACAAGGCAGTATCGACAGAACGAGATTTGGAGTGTCAAGATATTAATCAAGGACTCTTGGAAGAAATTCAGAAGTTACTAGTATTGATCAGTCATTCCAATGACCAAACTAACTTATGTCTGTTAAACAATGTTTCGAACATTGCTGAAGAAATATTCAGTCAAGAGCAATCAGATGACTTCGGCAAAGAACTGTCACATATGGCAGAAGGCGAAAAGCAAGTCAATCAAGAGAGTGATCAAGAGACTGTCGCACCATTTTCTAAATGTGAGGTGCTTCCTACAATTTTGAAATTAGAAATGTTCCTTCAATCAATGCCAGATAGCTCTTCACGTCATGAAGCTCTCGAGCTCCTAGACAAGTTAGAAAGGACTGTGCAAGACTTGGTGATAGCCGATAGTACTCTAGAATCTGAAGAAACACACATTAAAATTATCTCTTGATTCATTAGCTTAGTACTTGTTAATTGTGAATGTGTCAGTAAGTTTTGCCTGTATCAAACAAATGTGTAACATTTGTTTTATATGATATTGTATGTACTTTTAACATCTCTTTGACTTGAAAATAAATAGTTCTTCTCATTGATAAGTTTTTCTTTTAAAATTAACCTTTTCTATAAGTTATATGGTTAATTTCATAATTTGCATTCTCCCTTTTTCTTTCCTTAGTGGAAGAAATATATTTGCCAGCATAAAAAACTTAAAGAGGGAGGGGATC
Organism: Aptinothrips rufus; assembly: GCA_902196195.1. Classification (NCBI taxonomy): domain Eukaryota; kingdom Metazoa; phylum Arthropoda; class Insecta; order Thysanoptera; family Thripidae; genus Aptinothrips; species Aptinothrips rufus. The sequence continues at coordinate 5,572 of CABIKL010000230.1, read as the reverse complement.
CTTAGAAATGAAGTTTTAAAAGTTTTGAAGAAGTGTCAACTGAAGTTGCAATTTTATTTCTCAAAATGTGAGAAGTTAAAACAAAGTAGTAAGAGCTAAACTAACTTCTACCATAACCTGCAAAACAGAAAAGGAAAATTTAAGTCAATCTTTGATAACATTTAACTCAAAATGTGAACAGTCTATTTCGGAGGGGAAAGAACAACACTTACAACTCAATCTGTCCTTTGGTAGTTATACAAGGCTTTTTTGGGATCCTTGGGGGGAACACTCCAGAAAAAGCCCAGATCCCTCAGACGCTCAAATTCTTTTTCTTGGTTGAAAGTGCTAGAACAAGCATAAAACACGTACTGGCAAGTTCACAACAGAGATTGGACATTTCAGACTAAACTGAGAAACTTTAAATGCATCAACTAACCGGAAAAACTCTTCCCGCCTGTTTCGGTGCCTCAGGAGACCAAAATAGTAATAACCAACTCCAGAAATTGCAGCCCCAGTAAGGGCGTAAACGAAGGTCATGTTCAGATATTTATTGAAATGCCCACGGAGCTGTGGCTTAGCGAGCCTTGTCACGGCTGAAGAAGACATCTGAAATAGATCAAAAGCATCTATTAAAACACTGAATAATGACAGAGATAAATCTAGAACCCAAATTTCCTGTCAAGTCAATATAAACCGCAAGCTGCATTGATTTATAAAGGAGAAGAAACAGGCATAGCTTGCTGACTGCAACAACCGGACGAAGTCAAGAGACCACTCCATAGAAACTTGACCTCGCCGGAAGCTAGATAAAAAAATTCAGAAGATGAACTAGCGATAGGTTCTCACTGATTCTCGCCAGTCGCGTGTGTATCTTCTTGATTTCGTTATTCAGCTTCCAGTGATTGAAGCGTCACTGGAATAGAAATTACTCAGTGATTCAAATTGACATATATTGAGCAATAAGATACAGGGATGATTATTCTATACAATACCGGACCACACCCAAACGTGATCAATAAGGGAAAGTAACGTTAAGTCAATGAATAGAAAACTTAAACGACTTCTTATTTAGAAAGACTGAGAACCAAAAACCCGAACCGATATCAAGGTCGCGGTACGAGGGTTATGGTAACATCAATTTCCTATAGAGCTAGCGAAAAACCGCAAACACAGTGACAGTTCAGGAAAATAAATAAACGTGTGATCACTGACTGGTATTGACACCCGCTGTGGTACTAAAATTCTGACTTATTCAAAACCGCATATATATGGGTCCCTCTAACGCCATTTTAAACTAGTAGTGGAATTACTAGGTCGAAGACACAACACTGTAGAAGCGGAATAACTGTTTCATCCGATAATACACTCACAGTGGCCAGCTGGTATTATCCCAAGCAGCTGGAATCAGAGAGCTGATCCTCTAAACGACTCTTCGTCCCAGTCCAGTTCCCAGTTCCCTTTCGTTTCAACCAAATAGCTCAGGCAGCAGAAGCAGAAGACTTCTTATTCTTATGTCTTTTTCACTTCGCCTTCATTTGTTTCTTTTAACAGACAAAGAACAACAAGAACAAGCAGAACATCATAAACAATGCCATTTTTAATTAGTTTTGAAGGTTTTAACGATATGGTAACATTACGGCAACTCCGAAGTGCGAGAAAATTATCGAAATAAAGACTTGCCCTAGAATGCTAATTAAAACTGAATTTTAAAGGGAGGGGACACGACAGTATGGCGCCTAAGTTCGAAATTCGGCGACGTGTCCGTCCTTGCACGAGTGTACTATAGAGCAGACACAGCACCTAAAACCCACAAAATAAGAAAGATTCTTCTTCTGAATTCAGCAATGCTGGCTTAATGCTGGTCTAATATCCTAGCTGCACCTGGCCACGCACAATTTAGAGCAGCACATTACACAGAAAAAAGAGATCCGGCAACGTTTCGTGGAGAGACGCCTCCCACTCTCCAAACTACCCCTGTTGAAATTTTGATTCCATTCAAATAGCATGTAAAAAACTCGATACAAAGTTGCTGACAGTGATGGGACTGGATGGGACGAGTCAGGGATATAAATCAGTACAAACAGTGCGCCTTATCGCAGCCGGAAATAATAAAATTATCCACAACCAATAATTTGTCTTCTAGGAAACAAGGAACCAATGAAATGACTCCTTTGCGTGAGGGGAGTGGAGGTGGCGGGAATTCTACCCACAATTCCCTGCATCGATTTGCGCATGTCAGTTACAAGCATTGCAAATGGCGGCCCTTGTTATTGTTCCATAGCGTTTGTAAATTTGTCCAAAATATGTCCGCGATTTTCACTTATTTAGGTAAGAAGTTATCGTATCATACTGACGTAATGGGTTCTAACATATTTACGTTCACTTTATTCATGGGTTAAGTGTGTACCACCTCGAATAGACGCATATTCAACACTTTGAAAATAGGTATCGTCGGATTTTACTCAACTAGCGAAGATCGCTTTTTGAATCGGTACCTAATTAAATGTGCCTTTGTCAGCGCGTTGGTGAAATGAGTGACTCATCAGAATTGGATTTCCGTTAATTCGGGGCAGTTAAGTTTTGTTCTGCTCCGATCCAAGCGTGTAGACGCAGCGTAACCTAATTTTGACTGACGGCCGAGGGAGCATGCTGGAACGGTCTCCACTCCCTTAGCTCAAAATGGAGGCTGCTCTGTTGGTAAAAGATGTAATAAAAGTGAACATCATAGGACCCTTTTGATGGGTTTGAAAGTGATTTAATGCTTTTGATTAGTATTAGTCGCAAGGATGTGATTGTAAGTGTCAGAAGTATTCTGCAGCGGCAGCGGCAGGACTTCCATCCTTGTGCCCCGCGCCGAGCTGGGCTAGGCCACCAGACCAGCACAAAAAATACTTGCCGGTGCCTATTAAATATTTTGAGACTGACGTAATAATTTGCTTGCTGAGTTTTCAATTTCTTTGAAATTATCTATTCCATTCGTGTTGCATATTTCTGCTCGAGTCATATTCTTGTCACTTGTCTGTTATGTTATTGTTGGATTCACAACTGTATCACATCTTGTGGAGAGAATTGTATCTAGATGTTATTGATATTTGAAATTATTTGTCAAGTGAGACATGAAATTCACTAAATGCAACTGTAATAAAGTTAACATGCTATTTGGGACTAACAATCATTTTTAGATTTTTATCATTGATCAGCGGACTTGGTACAATTGCTTTCAACATCAGTTATACTCCTATCAAGACAATGGGCTTCCTTAACTTGTGTAATGTTTAAGCTCTTTTGCGGTTTTCTATTCATATGTTATCAGAGATGTTGTGATCATTATTGAGTAACGTGCTGCACAAGCTAACCATAGTAATCCTCTTTCTTCCTAAAAAAAATAATAATTTTTTTTTTTTAAATTAAAAAATAAATGTATTAGGGTTGCTTTTTAAAGTGATATTCTTAAGATAATTGATTCTGCCTGTACAAGTTCTGTTGATCAAATTCATTATTATTTTTAAGATATTGTTAGTGGCGTTGATGATGTCACTCCTAACATTTTACATTTTAACTTTGTATTGTCCTATTTCTGAAATCATTGTTTTGTGTTCAACAGGTGTGAATGTCATGTCAAAGACGGCAAAGTGAAGAGAGTTTTCTAAAGTGCTTGTGCTATTAGTGAAGATTAACATAGTGCAAGTGAAGTTTGGTGAAGGCTTGGTGCTCTCCTAACCTGTTTAAACGTGTCTGAAGAGTCCAATCCAAGATATCTCATCATGCTCCTCTGCAGTAACCTCAGTTTTGAAGCTGATTTCACCAATATCTAGGATGGTCCTGGATTGTCTGATTTGTGAGTAAGATGCTGTCAGTTTTACTGTCCAGATTAGGTTAGGTTCTTGCAAGGTTGTTGTTTTGTATCATCTTGAATCAAATTAAGACTTGCCTTTACTCTGTTGAGGTAGTTTTTCCAAGAATTGTGGAAACTATTTTCGTAAAATCTTGCTCAGTAACTCTGTATACCTGTTTTTGTGAGTTGGAATTATATGCAGCCTTGGGAGAACGTAGATGGGTTAGGTGAAAAAGATAGTCTTTGCATTTTAAACACATTCACTAATTAGTAAGTGCTGATGCGAGTAGAACTTTTTTTTCCTTATGTGATAAGTTTTGAAAATCTTCTGCATAATTAAGCTCAATAGTATCATGTCATTTCTTTATTGTTATCACTCTATTTGATGTGATAATTTTTTTACCTTTTCAAATATATTCGGAAGAATGCTATTATTTGTAGCATCTCACTTTCCACTTTATATGATGCCTGATACATTGTTTTCTCTCTTTTCGTAGTAAAATAATAATTATTTTCATCTGCAGGTTTGGTGGTGAGCAGCTCATTGCTGCTAGATTCTGTGTGAAGTGTGGTGAGCTCTTGATGTGGAGCAAGAGCATGTGAGACTTATCTGGTTAGTTTTATTATCTTCTTTCTCTCCACTTTGTTTCACTGTGTTTCGGGAGGCATAATGTAGTTCAGTTGAACAGTTTTCGAAGTTATTGATTGAGTTTCGTTTTTTCAGCCATGGCAGCGGATAGTGATGGAGATCTGATTGAGACGGTGGTCACTTGTCAGGGAGATCTTACAGATCCAGACTTCCCATCCAAATTTCAAAACATTGTTGACCAGCTGAACTGTCTGCTCTGTAAAGGTACGGTCTCATATCTGTGGTTTTGATTTATACTAAATTTTAGAGATGACTGATGTAATATATTCTTATAGGTAATGGAGAGGCACTTCATGTGTCCAAAGTGGAACCATGGAATTCAGTGCGCGTGACATTCAACATTCCGCGGGAGGCTGCCCAACGGCTTCGGCAGTTAGCAGAGGAGGGAAGCCAAGCGCTCTCTGCTCTTGGTATACTGTCAGTCCAGGTGCAGGGCGATCAGGTAAACATTTCTAACAATCAGTCCTTTGTGCCACATCTAGTTTTGATGATATGACATTTATTATTCTTATAATTAACAAAAATTATTCCTTGTGTAGGTGATATCCTTGACCATTGCAAGTCGATTTGGAGCAGAGCCTCAAGAAGTACGTGTTGCTTCTGGCCCTGCCAACTCAGATGGAGCTTCCACATCAGGGGCGCCTGTTTCTTCTGGTGGTTTGGGCAGTCTCATGCGAAATGTTGCTCAAGCGATTGGAAGTGTGTCAACAGCTCCAAATGTTGTTGCTCCCAGCAATGGGGAACCAATACCGCCATTTCCTCCTTCCAAAACACCTGTTGCGGCAGTTATGACCCCTGGTACACCTCCCAACCCTGCAACTCCTCCTGCTCCAGGTTCAAGGTATGTTCATTCAATACATTTGGCTTGGATAGTTCAAGGAGGTGAGGAAAGCGCTTTTCTAGAGTTAAATTTTTAATCCAAAAATTGTTAGCATTCTCTAATCTTCATTTAAGGTGGTATTTGTTTAGAAACCACTATTGTTTGTTTCAAACCTGGCTGCTACTGGATGTTCCTCCTTTTTTTAATTTTTACTTTTTATTTTATCCTGTTCCATAATTAGTCTGTTGCTTTTTTTTTTCCAAGTTCTAAAATAGGTTGATAATGT
>CABIKL010000229.1:0-26855 GCA_902196195.1 Aptinothrips rufus | reverse complement strand
CCATACTCCTCTATTATTACTGCAAATCATTTTAAACTTGAAAATAACAGCCATGTCCTTCGTATTAAATGAAAGTTTAAGTCTTGAACTACACTTCATTCCACTCAGAAATGCACAGGAGCCAAGTTTTCAGAGAAAAACTTCACGTACGGCCGGCGCGTCGCTCAGTCATACCGCGTGAAACTGTGACCTTTCTGCGTCCTTTTCTCTCGAAAACCCGTCCTGCTTTTTCTATTGGATGTGACAGAAAGGACAACGGGTATTGATAATAAATCATCTACCACATTGTAAACAACTTGCTTTTAATACTTTGATTTCATGTTTATAGGACTGACATTCATTCTGTACACATACAAGAAATCTTATAAAATATTCACACAATTTCATTTCTTATTGTCTATCAATATTTAGATACAGTTACTAGGTTTAGGTGATTTACTTCATGTACATATGTACGTACTTTGAATAAAAGTAATGGAATGAGAAGAACAAAAGGCAAAAGATTTCATTCAACCCAATAAATAGAAGAGTGATAAAAATTTTCAAAAACAAAGGCAAAAGATTTCATTCAACGCAATATGTAGAATAGGGATAAAATGTTTCAAAAACAAATGGAAGTTCATTCAAACTGTCAAACAAAAGAAGCATCATAACATCAACAACCATCGTAGACATAAAAACAATTCCATAACTAATAGCACAATGTGGTAATAACATTGTGCTCTGACTCATAATCACTTATTCACATTCAAGAACTTCTTACGCAGCATGTCAACATGACTTAGAATTTAAAAACAATGAGAGAATTGTGTTACAGTCTAACAGATCAAATCTTCACAGGATGAGTGTTAAAATCATTTATACACTACATCCGTCTCCAAATTACATGTGTAAAATGTTCAATTTCTTATTAAACATTGTTTTAAACAATTTAACAAATATCAGGTTAAACATTAAGAATGGGCAGAATATAATATCACATGATTCCCTTTCTTAAATGATTCTGCTTAAGTACTGTACAGCAAAAGAAGAACATTTTACAGTTAGTACCCTAAGTATAAATTTATTTTTATTTACAGATCTAAGGCTGAATAATTTGAGTGATGGTTATGCATTGCATAAAATCTATTCATTATACCGTCAATAATTTTTGCATACACCTATGATTCACTCAAAACACATTTTTCTCTAATCTATAGCAGGGCATGAAGTGAGGGGTATCTCACTTTGAATAACCAGTGTACAAGCCAGGTGGTAATTGCTTATAATCATCCATGATAATCCTGTAATCAACCCTGATTATCAGAAAAGCACCCCTAAGTTTCCAAAACACACCCTCATTTTCCAAATATAATAATAAATAATCCGCCTTTAATCATATGTTCTCAAATGTGATTATGTTATTTGTGCACATATTTCCGAAGTGAGATACCTCTCTATATAAAGGCACATTATACAAAAAGTTTGCGTGCAGTTCATTCAAATTGTATGCGCAGACCATATGGGGACCCAGTCTATGCTGCATAGAAATATGACTTAGTAAATTTGGGTTACGAATAATTCACCAGATTTCTCCTGCATGTTTTGTTTGTTGATAAATATTCAGAAAATAAGAAAGGAACAATCGTAGGGTGTTGCATACAAAATCATAATTGACAACATGCCCCACATGTTCGTACTATATTGGCCCATTACTAATTTTGAAGCTTAATTTAAACTACCTTAAAAAACACACTGGGTATAAAATAATATACACGAAAATGTTCCAGCTAAAATCGCCCGAATACATGCTATCCATCAATTTACTTTTGAAATTCATCATATCCTTATGCAAAGGGCAGTTTCAATCATTGACATACGCGCTTCACAGAGAGGACTGAAACAAAAAGATCGAGGGTGTTTCGGTACAAGAACACCCGTGATAAATACCCTGTCAGCATTCCTTGAATTTCTGGAGGTAGGATGCAGCCAACATATGACATAGAAAGTGGTCATTTCCAATGGCTACAAACATCGAATCACTGCGGTCTCTGTTTCGAGTTTGTCAAATATTCACGTTTTTAAGATGTAGATCTACAGCACATGATCATGGCATTTTTTCTTTCACTCAAAAACCTACACCCTTATGTACCTTTGGAAAAAAAGCTGTCTACTTATTAACAATTTTTTTTCTCAAATTGTACACCCAATTATAAAACTTAATATGGAGACTCTGCCACAACAGAAATCAAGACAAGGATTGTCAAGGCAGAGGCTTGTGGGTTGTTATCAATTATGGTTGGGCTATTCACCGAGACATTATTGCACTAGTGTCACTTTGGGATCCCACATGAATGGCTGCAGCATACAACCAATCATAGCACATATTCACTGTTCCCACTTAATAAAAAAATAGACAAAATGAAAAATGTGTGTGAGCACCAAAAAACTGCTCTGTAATAATTTTCAATTTTCTGAGAAGGCCTTCAAGAATAGAGATGGTTTCACTCTAAAATCTAACATGAAATATTGTTTCTCATTGTTTGATGAACATTTTGTTTTCTTACATATGGCTTCTGATCATATGTTAAAGCTAATACTATCACTATTAAGTAGATACATGATTTTTCATATAAGTAATTTCCTTTAAGGAAATGATATATTGCTCTGGAATGTGACACATATTTCTCATCTGGAGAGAACACATTTATACTAATGCTTTCAGAGAGAAAGCATAGGCGAGTAAATAATATCTCACACACAAAAAGTGCTAAGTCGCTGTCTAGCCAAGGGTTATATATGAAGACGGGCACAATATTCGTCGTAGAGGACAGTGACCAAATACTTTTGGGTAGAGGCATACGGTCAAGAACAAAACTGCACAAAACTACACAAATGAGCTTTTAAGACCATAATCGCCACATGATATGGATGACAGAATCTACGCTGAAGTTTGGTACAGATGGCATAAACATTGCACTACCTCAAACCTGGCATAAATTGTTTAGCCATGATACTGAAATCATACTGGTAATTTTCACCTGTCATGTTAAGGAGGGAAATTACAGATAAATTCTTTTGAAGAAAAGTGATAATTTTACACAAAACAGTTTTGTTTTATCCACAGGTAGTTGATTCAGTATAATTTTTGTTTTAGCCACCGGTAGTTGATGCAATAAAATGAATTATTTGAAGTCATAAGATATGTTTATCATTCAATTTTTCTATGCCTCTAAAATCTTAAATCAAGTGAGAGCTGATTCCCAAATATGGTCTACCATACATGGGATTGTTACAGAAAAATACTTTTACAGCTGCTTAAGTGCAGGAACAAACTAAAAAAATTAAGATTAGAGAGATAAGAACTGTGCAAGTGTAGATTACTCACAAATCTAGCTTGATCTAATGAATTATAAACTCATAAACTTGTCAGGATAGAGGCAGTGCAACAATTACCTGAATTACCATTTTAAGAGAGATTCTGCACATGAAAATTATGGAAGATATGACCGAAGCTATGCTCAGGTTGGATTGAAAACAATGGATTATCTTAATTCAAGAAGTACAAAAAGGAAGATGCTCCTCCAGGAGACTTGCTACACAAACACCACATCACAAAATGAACTTCAATAAATCTGTGGTGTTCTTAGAAAATAAGATTTCTGACACACACTAAATGGTTATATGCTCATCCGCCAGCGGACCCAATTTTGGTAGTTTCGATATTAGCAAGGATCTTCTGTTTCGTTTAACATATCTCTTTTCCATAAAATACATACACTAGCAGCACTCACAATAAATCATGCAGACTAAAGTATTACAAACTATGAGATTTATAATGCAGTAAAGTTTGAGATAACTCTGTGTAACTTTTATCAACATGTCACACCCCATAATCTAATCGATCATGATAAGCGTCTTCATGGTACAAGTCAACTAGAAAATGTACAATATAACATACGTAACAAAAATATTACAACATTAGTAACAAAATTACAAACAAAACACTATCTCCCACAAAGGGACACAACACCACTCACTTGAACAGCCGTTTCATACTCCCTAGTACAACAAAGATGTTGCATTCAACTATTAGCCTACATTAACAGCAGTGAGAAATTAACAAGATTATTCTCCTCTAATACATCAGCCAAATTAAAGAGATAAGGCGGTCAGCAATTACGGAAGCTCGTTAGGACCCAGTTCATTGATAAGTGCTTTACTGGAGCAGCTACTGATCTGATAAAGTTTTAATCTAAGACCCAATGATTCTGATGATAAGAGGTTGAAGGGTAACAGTCGCATATCCAGAAACGGTAGTCAGTAGCACCAAGAACAAAATTCAACCAACCCTAGTATGATAGAAAAAGGATATGCAAATTTTGGTCAGATAACAGAAATGAGAGATTGGTCCTATATAGCAATATTAAAACAGGGTTCAGAAAATAAGAAAAAGACCAGAAAAAGCAAGTGCAGGGCACTGAGAGAGGAAGTGGGTTCACAAATTAAGGCATCAAGTTTAAAATGTGCATCATTGTCACCTTTATAATGGGTCAGCGTAGAATGATCTTTACAAACAACATGCAGAAAACTTTCTGATGATTTAATACTTTTGACATAGTAACTTGTAATTCAAAATGAAAGAAATTAAGCTTGACTTAAAGATGCAGTTCAGCTGATTATTTTTTTTATTTTTTTTACACTGGGTATTCTGAAACACAAATGAGGTCTTGATAGCTGCAGAGAAATACAGCTGAACAGGCGTGCGGCAGATATCAACCTGAGACCCGCAAACACCGTTCGTAGTGACTTGCGGGCTGCCTATTTACCGGACTGCAAGCGCCATTGTCTCGATGTGATTCAAAACAAATATTTTACAGTAATACATCTTTAACACCGAAAATTCCTTACACTACCACAGTACCTCAGAGAGGTACAGGAGTGGTCTAATCAGATGACAAATAGCAAAAGTAAAAAGTAGTAACTGAAAGTGTAAAGCATACTTTGCAAAAAGCCCTTGCAGAATTAGAATTTTCAAACATTTTCGTTTATCTTAGTTTACAGAAAAGAGCTTCTTATCTATCCACCGGCCCCAATTAAATCTTAATCTTTTATGACAATATGATAGTAGCAACAATATATTTTATGAATGGCTGGGTCCAATCCAGTAAAGAAAGGGAGAATAGGTGTGATAACGTTCACACGATCACAAATGCAGGACGCACAGTGCTAAAAATGTCATCTGTGCAGTCTGTTGTGTCTTCAAAGCCTTCCTGATTCAGAATTCCGTTCACTCCATCAAAATATCTGATGTGCTACAGAACCTCACACAAAGTAATCTTCTTTTAACATTAAATGGATGACTGAGATCTTCCTTAACTTAACCATTCACAGTTGGTACCACTTCTTGTCTTTGTACTTGAGCATTAGTCCATGTGCGCTGGATGAGAAGTTCTCAGCCTCGTTCATCATTCGCTGTGAACTCTCTTCGAGTCGATTTAGCTTGTCTCCCCGCTCCACAGCCATAAGGTGTGCCTTGGCTATTTCACCGGCAGCAGTCCCCGCGTTGTTTTTCAATGCTTCTAGGTTTGCTGATGGCCCAGGAATGTGTTTGGCGATAGTCCTGGAAGCCCGACCGCTCGACTCGCCGACTGAAATGAAAAATATCGATATGGAAACAAGTCCCTTTCCTTACGCCCTTCTGAAGCTTCCTGAATCGCAGAATGTGACTCACATAGTTCTTCCCTGTCGAGAGATCGAACACCCCCACCGAATAGGCCCTGCAGAAAGCCCTGTTTCGGTTGCTCTGGCATATCATGAGGTAGAAACAGCTCGCCGACCATTTCCGCTAGACTAGCACTGTAAATAGAATAAGAAACGTCGTTTGATTTGCTACGTTTCAGAACTAAAGGCAAACAAAAAATCGATCAAATAAACAAAACCTCACCAAAATTCTGAGGACACAGTGAACTTCTGAATTTCGGTGGGTGAACTCAGGAAAAGGCCATGGCCTCGGTTGCTGAAGCAGAACGTTCTTGCTATCCTGTGAATGAAAGAAAGAGAATTAACACCAGCTAAAGCAAATCGATGATATATCAGAGCTCTGCAAAGGCGAATCCCGTCGAGTTTGCTCTGTCCTGCTCACAGGCAGTGAGTGAGAAGGAACGACTGGATGTGCCCGCACCCGATAGAAAGAGACGGACGAGGGAACTCACTTCCCAGAGCTCTGTGATCTACAACGCCTTGACCAAAACTTTTAGCACACGCTTTTTATTTTTTAGGCAAAAAGTAAAATTATTTTGAAAGGCGCAACTGAAAGGTATTATAACCACACAGGGAGAAAAAGGAAAGCAAAGCTTTCATGCAAAACGTAAAATTTCAAAGTTTGAAGAAGCTCTAAACGATGGCTTGATCACCAAAGACAAAAATCCGTAACCGACATATGACTGATTAGGGGCGCTAACACACGTCCCTCAATTTAAAAAAAAAAATTAGAAGTTAGAGAAATTTTCGTTTAGAGCTTCAATGATTGATATCTCACGGCTACTTTACCGTATAATATATCGTCCTTTGAAGTGAATGCATACCAGCTTTTCCAGAACAAACGACAATAATTACTTCAAAACGTAGAAAAAAATATGTTTGTGGCTAACTAGCCGAGCGTTGATAGTATTGCTGAGAGGGATAGAATCGGTCATCTTAGTTAGTAATCTGGAGGTACATGGTTCGCATTCACTTCACAACTCTCAGATATCTATTGCCATGTTCTATCAAAAAAGACAAAAGGGCACGTTGACTCGTGAGAACCAGAAGCACTTGTACATGACATCAGATTTTTGAGCAAAAGCCAAGTCCAAGCATTTACTTATACGAATTTGCCTTCCAAGCAAGACCCCACAAACAATACACTTAACAACGATATGTGGGGCTACGTGAGCTCAGCAGTACCCACTCGAAGCGTAGGAAGGCCTTAATAGGACATTTCCAAGGTATTCTGACATTGTTCTGCAGAAGCATTCTTTCTGTAACGACATGTAGCTGCGTGAATGCGCCATCCTAGCAGACATACTATTCGCACCAGTTCGCGAAAAGAACAGGCACCTAAATTCATAAACCTTTCGGCTTAAGAGACGAAAACTTTCAATGAAATTGGAGTTAAGCAGTGCGCTCGTACGCGCACATCTTTCTCCTTTCAGTTTTGTTCTTCTATCAGTTTTGTTAAACCAGGTCCGTTTGACAACATTTTTCGTATCAACAGTGGCATATGTCGAATGTTTTCACTTCAGAGTGTGATGATGGAGGAATGAATCTTTCGATTTGCGCTAGTGTAGCTTATCTTGAAGAGTTTTCCATTCAGTTAGGAAGGCGATCTTCAACCTCTCATATGAAATACAGTCCTATGAAACTACTGGAGGCGACTAATGTCATTCTCTTTCATGCCGAGGCACTGAAATGGAGAAGAGATAGAAGCAAACAAGTGAGATCGCAGCACCCGGATATCAAACCTGGAGCTCCTTTATTCATTCACATTTCACACATGGAAGCAAAGAGAACTGCTTTGGATTTAGAGTGCAGTCAAAGAGGACGAGCGGAACATTCCGTAGAACACTGTAGAACATGCGCCGATAATATACAATGGAGGGTCATTCATTTCATGCAAATCTACAAACAATACGTTCCAAGTAATGTAAAGCGATTATCAGAACAAGGTTTGTTGTAATGTTGACAACACTACAATGCTTGCTCGGTTTGCCCAAACTCTTTCACCAGATGCGAATAGAGGGGTACAAATAAGGTTCAGAAAACAAACGGGTTGAAATGTACCGGGTGTAAAGCCACATACACGACAGTCGATTGGGTTGCCTATCGCTCTGCCTGGGCCAGGGGAACTAGAGGCGGGAGAAGGGAGGCCCCGCGCATTCCCCCCTGACCCAGGCAGAGCGGTAGGCAACCCAATCGATTGTCGCATATGCGGCTTTACACCCGGTATACGAGAAACGTTTATACGGCGCAGAGACGCCTGGGAGGTAGGCATGTCTGTAACACTGCTGCGTCGTGCGGGTTGGCCTATCTTCCACTGGTAAGGCGCCAAGCCATCACAAATACATGCAGCACAATATAAGAGCCCGGGAAACTGAAGGCAGTGGAGCGTGGCGACCTGAAGTAGTAGTAAAATGACCCTGGATTTATAATGTAAAATAAGAAGAGCGAACTGTGGCGGTACATCGGCACAAGCATCAAACGGAGAACCAAAATGCAAGCATGCAGAATCTTACAGATGAATTAAAATACTGACATGCAAACACATAACAGAACGGTTTAGTGTCATGCGCATGCACTTGATTGTGAGTGTGTATGAATATTTGTTTATGCACATTGCGGTCTGAGCCCATCAGCATTGTACGAGTCGCACTGAGAAGTATCTTTCTGATTTGAGGTCCAAGAAGAAAAGTTGCATTCAAGCAACACTTACGTGATCATGCAGTTCCTTCAGAGAAACGCGATTATTCGAAAGACGACGATGCTTTCTCATCAGAGAGATATCTGTTTCAGTCGCAACAGGTGCGCGCTTTTGTTTTCAGGCTTAGCATGCAGAGGCCACGCATTAAGCACCCCTTCCTTTACAATCATTCTGTCAGAAGGGCAACGTAGGGCTCCATCCGAGAAACCGAAATTCGTTCTCTGAGATATTCACAAATCGATACATGCAAATCATGCAGGAAAAGGAAGGATGTACGAGAGAGTGTCAGAGCATGCTAGACACAAAGTCGTGCACACGTTACGGAGCGAAGCTGCTAAGCAAATCGGTGAGGATGTGCGGTGCGTACTAGATGACTGACCGTACACGTTTGACCATGATGTGTTGATTTTATGAATGACTGTTTGCAAGTGATTTATCATTCGACCCGAGATTTTCGCGTATCGTTGGGAATATATGCACAAAAGAGATTAATCTTTCACGGACGCGCATGTTGGACTCCGACAAGTTAAGAAACAATATCCCTTCAACTATACGCAATGCACATCGACTTTAAATACGTTAAAAGTAGACGGCAATGTTTGTGTAAAGTGAATCGGTTGTCTGTGTAGTGAATGTGGTATGTGAATCTCTTACTGGGGAGGTTCAGTGACCACACCCCAGTCCCACTTACTGGTCGGTATCTTCATTTACAAACATCTGTTGACCCCAAATGGACAACATAGGGTCTACAATGCCTTGTTTCGTTGTCTGAAAACTGTCAGAAGGAACAATACAAAAAATTGAGACTATCATTCTTTGCTTTTTAACAAAAATAATCAGCATGTTTGAGCTGAGCCAATAGTTTTTTTAATGCGAGTATTATCACTGCATTTCAAGACAATCGTAAGGGAAGCACTGTGTTGGTCTCTGAGAGCAGAATAATGCGGTTTATTGGCGCATGGAATGAAAGGAAAATAGTTTGCTATAACAAGGAAACCATTTTTATTTAAGTTCCTTGCCTAAAATTGAAAGCACTAATGACTAACTATTTTGTAAGTCAGAAAGCGAAACTCGTCGCGAAAACTCTGCAATTTTTTTTTTATCGCCGTGGCACCAACGGTGGTGGAAGGAAGATATTTACTTTGGGTGGTTTACTGTGCTTGAGAAACCATCAGTTGGTTAACTGTGCTTGAGAAACCATCACAATGCAGGTGATAAGGGGAAAGCATCAGACAGGAAGAGCACCAACCTTCGTTCACATGCCTTTAGGTTGAAAGATCAAAAGAGGGAAGGACAGTGCAGAGCATGAACACATTTCTGCTAGGGAACAACTGTGCTTTCATTCGTCCGCAAAGTTCTAACGGACGATTCTTTTGGATATTTAGTCCGCGCCGCGCCATGAGGTATCTCGACAGGCAACATGGAGACCTTTGGCGAAACGAAGAAAGCCGAGACGATCATCGACAGTTGCGGCAGTGGAGCAGAACAAAAAGTAATTTGTTTCGTCTGAAAACATTTATGTTGAAAACAAATCAGTTTGGTCTTTTCCACCCAGGGGCGGACTGGCCCGGGTAGGGGGGGGGGGGGGGGGGGGGGGGGGGGGGGGGGGGGGGGGGGGGGGCGCTTGCCCCGGGCCCCCCAAAGGAATCCGGGCCACCTGGTCCACAGAGCTAAGCCGACTTCTCATTGCTTAATAACTGATAATTTATAGTAAACAAAACTTTAACAGTGATTTCGTATGGAAAACGCCTGGAAGCAGTGATTTCGCATGAAAATCCCCTGGAAGGTAGGCAAATCCGGGCCCCTCCAGCCTGTTTCCCCGCCGGGCCTTTTGAGAGCCAGTCCGCCCCTGGTTCCACCGCCGCAAGTTCAGGTCTTCTTAATTTTCTTCGCTATGCCAACGATCTCCATACATTTTTAGAGCATTTAGTTAGAACAGCGCGGCCCCTTAGACGGGGCACTTGTTTAAGATCCTCGTGGCGGGGCGCAGACGCGCAAGAAGAGCAAGATCAGACGAACTCCAGGCAGAAAAACAATTGGCCATCAAAACTATGAGAATTCACCCATGCAGTAAAGTGAGCGTTTTACAGTGAAAAGGTACCAAAGAAAAATGATATTTAAAAGTAACAAACTGTGAACAGCCCTAAATGACATGTGACGGTATTACGGTACGACTCTTAAAGTTAAAAAGTAAAATGATGATTTTTTTCAAGCAGTGAAGTGCTTTTTGCATTAAGCAAAACACGGTGTTTGAATATCAGTGAAAAATAAGTGAAATTAATTAATTCGGGTGTTCAAGTGAGTAAGTTGATAAAATCGGGTAAATGAAATGGCAATCACAACAGTTCCCAAAATATGTAGACCGTAACTAGAATCTGCTCTATTTTTATTTAACGCTTCCAAAGGATTACGATAAGAGGCTAAACGAAAAACTTCGAGAGATTGAGAGAACGCATAGAGACATGAAGAATTACCACAAAATCTCTACAAATAATCCCGTGACATGGAAAACCATGAACTAGACCAGCACAGCTCTGAGCAGAGAAGCGTCCGACTGGTGTGCGAGCATTTAGGTCTGTCTGAATGAGTACAATTCCAGAAAGCAAACAGAAGAAACTATCATATCAAATCGTCAAGTAGAAATTGAAGGATACAGGTAATCAATGTTCCTAAGCGCCCTCTTCAGTTTTAATAGACTTCGCGTGTAATGTTGAGCTCAATTTCTCTATTTCAGCATCTTTAAGTATTATTTAATAAAAAGTAAATATCATTACAAGAATTTAAGTAGAGGCAGAAGTGGAAGGAAAATAAAGACTCTCTTATTGTTTTTAAAGAAGGATTCATCAACATGAGTTAGAAGCCAATGAAAAAGTAAATACATGGCTAACCCAAAGGAAAAAAAGAGGACATATATAACTTACCTTAAATCTGCTAGTGGTAGAAAATCTATATCTATTAAGGGCCGCAAACTTGGCAAACTGTAGGCAATTATATGACCACTTGATACGTAGACGGTTAAACAAACGCTATCTGCAAGGATAAGATTTTAATAAGCATTGTTGCAATAAAGATATTCTTAAAAAATTAAAATAAAGAATAATTGTTTGCAAAATTACCTTTTAAGGATATGATCTCTGCCTTCACAACAAATCCCTCACCGTCGGTAATTTGTTGGCGATAGACACAATTATGAGAAGGTAAAGCGACAACTCTGGCCTGCTTTTCAGAAGTGAGGACAACGAATTGGCGATCACCAAACTGGTCAGTCGCGATGCCTCCGGTTCCACCTAATGTGGGTGACATCCGACTGTTCGATCCAGATTTGGTAGGAGTTTCTGCAAATAGAGGCACCATTAAAGAAAACATGTTTCTGGTGTCCCATCGTCCCAAGGTAGAGACGAATACTGTATGGGTATTCGGACATGTCGAACTCCCTTCCTTATTTTTCTTTTTCTGAAGCGAGGAGTGATACTTAGCGCGGATGTACAGGGGTTAACTTTTTTCGTGGACTGCATTTACCGTAGGATTAGACCATAAGCGGCGACGCAACAATTGGTTCGGAGTGAAGTGCCAGAAAATGGCCTAAAACAAGGCCCCGAGTTTATGGACAGCCCCGACGGTTACATATATGTGCTACGAAACTTATATTCTCGAAATATGAAATTTCAGGATAACTTTATGGAGAACTTACTCTGTCTACCCTCTTTGTACTCATCCCTCCAAGGTTCATAAGAGTACGGAATTAAAGCTCCATTGCAGTCCAAAAATGACATGGTGAGAATGCAGCCTTTGAGCCTGAAGATTGTGCCTACAACAAATATAAATAATGTGGAATTCTCATGTTTGCTTCCTTAAAGTTCACGCACGAGAGAATTTCAGCACCCTTACCGCAAGGGCTAATGGCGACTGGTTGGGTAGCTCTCGCTTCTCCTGCTGGCGGGACGACGATCATCAGCGTAAGAACCGAACCTAAACTCGTCCCCACCCACAGCGTTGGATACGCGCAAGGATCTGCGACACAAAACCACGCCAATCAAAGAATCATATAACAAGAAGAAATAGTAACTGAATCGGTGAGGATGCGAGAAAGATACTTACCAGCCTTCTTTGTATATGAGTCCGCAAACGCTAGGCATTGAATAGCTTCTGCACTGATATTTTCGAGACTAGACATGCTTGAGCTTCTTGATCTTGAAAAGGAACTGTCCAATTTATCTAAAGATGGGGAAAAGAGAATAAAGTTAGAACAATGGTACTTGCAAGAGAGGACATCCATCATCTGTTTGACGTCGATTCCTTGGAAGAGTAAATACTCAAGTATCATTTTGCAGATGCGCAACATACGTGCTTTGTGGAACATTAAGAGAAAGAAACAATATTCAGGAGTTGAAGAGCAAGAGGAAATACGCACATCGGACGCAGGCGTGCTCACTTCAAAACTCAGAGGGACGTCAAAGCAGACAATGGTTGTCCAGAAACTTCTTAATACAATAAGACCTAGTCGACTATAGAGTCAAATGAAAGTGCCTTCCGTTACATGAAAGTAAATCCTAGAACCGCAAGTATTAAGTTTGATCAAAATTACTCGAATTTTTATTAAAAAGACTCTTTTGGAAAAAGTTTACAAAATGTCTTATTTTGATAAAAGAAACTGCTGTAGCGTAAGAAAGTAGCAATTTTATAAAAGCTCCATAAACCTAAGAAAGGCACGATCACATGACTCATACAGTCTTATTGAAATTAGATACAGTTATTTTAAAGGGTTGAAGTGCGCATATATGGCTATAGAAAACAGGCCATTCTCTTAGAAAATACCAGTCAAAGCACCCCATTCCAAGATTTTTAACATCTAAAAGCTTATCGTGTAGGCACATATATAGTGTTTTAGAATGCATGACGTCGTTCACAATAGAGAAGACGTTAATGATTTTCCTCATGTAAGCTCATGTGTTTAAGAAATGTGTATTTACATTGTTGATGTTATCGGATAAAATTGGTTTGCCATACTAAAAAAAATGATGAGTATGCAGTAATAACGCAAATTCCCTAGTTGCAAATTTGAGGAGAGGAAAAAATTTACAAGCACAATGAAAACAGTGGCAAGCATGTGTGTGAGTTTTGTTTTTATCTGTGCATAAACCTGAGCTCAATAGCGTGCAAAGAGTGTGCAGGTAAGCAGACGGACCACGATAACGTCTCAACGGCACCTGCTCTGCCTACCATCCCTCCTGTAAGCATGACGGTCACGGATGGCCATCCTAATGGGTACCACGAGTGTGACTATGGATACAAGGTACCGATAATCGCAACTATGGCACCCGACGGGATGTACCCTTTATGGATGGCCATGCTTCAAGCAGAGACCTGGGTTTGATTTGTGACAGATATTGCGTATCACAATACCGTCTTAGATTATGAAAAGCTCAGATATAAACAAAGTTATGCTTTGCAATAGTATTATAGTATTCTAAAATTCAATCCAATTGAAGCAAATTTAATTTACTGGCAGGAGCAAGAGAAGAAGTGCCTAAGTTCAGTGAACAGTGACGATGCTCG
Organism: Aptinothrips rufus; assembly: GCA_902196195.1. NCBI lineage: Eukaryota > Metazoa > Arthropoda > Insecta > Thysanoptera > Thripidae > Aptinothrips > Aptinothrips rufus. Next base: position 12,859 of record CABIKL010000229.1, on the reverse strand, counting down.
TATGTAATAATCAATTACGATTTCATCAAGCATATAAGAAAGTGATAAAATCTATTACGTTGGGAAGCATTTATCCTTCGTAGAAACAGTCATTCCGGTGGAGAACAAATAAATACGACATAGTTACTGCACACTGATACCAAAAAGGAAGAATCCAAATATGTGAAAGAAAGTTTAGTCTGTTCAATCTACGGTATGTACTTAGGTTTTTTTCTCATGCTCCAAATATATAGTGAAAAAGGTAAGCAAACATGAAACGATCCCAAGAAAAGAAGCAATTGAATGCAAGATGCAAGCTTTGTCGTGCACAGGGCAGCATTCCAAGTGCAGACAGTAAGCAAAGAATTACAAAATCACTATAATAATGACCAAGATAAGGCACGAAAAATGTTGCTTTCAGTGTAAAGGATTAAACGAAAATTAGTTTGAAATAACTAAATAGTGAAAATTGATCATGAATAAGCAGCGGATACTTAAATTTTTGAAATTGACTATTTACAAAATAAATAAAATTTAAATGCAGTAAAGCCCTTGTAGGTGTGTAGTGGCTTTATTTCATAGACAGGTAAGAAAAAAAATTCTTTTTTGAAGTTCATGAAGACAAACATAGCAAATTTTTCCAAATGACGTGTTTTGAAAACAGGTCAAGGACAATTACTATAAAAAATAGAATGAAACTGGAACGAAACATCAAAACCAGAATAATGTTCCATAATAAAACCAGATTTTAATTTTAGAAATTGGTTAACTTGTAACTTTCACACTGAGTACAGCAACAAGGAAGACATGTCAGTAGGACAAGCACAACAATGTTTCAGTCTGCATGGCACCTTTGCATCACACGACACGGGACAGCACACGTAACACGATCACATTTGTCAGCACATAACGACAGAGACAGAGGGAAGAAGGACGGACACACAAAACATGATTCAGATAGACAGAGAGATAGAGAGAGAGGTAGGGGAAGGAATAATCATTTTAGTAACTGACTAATATGGTGTCACAGCTGACAAACATACGAAGAATGTAGTTTTGGATAGTACGTCACCATCGTATAGAAAGAGCTACCTCACAAACCTCATGCTCTCGATATCTACTATCAAAGTGCTGTGTCTAAATTAGAATACGCTAGAAGAGATTCCAAGTTGTAGTAAAATACACAAGAAGGGGAGAAATTGACTGTGATAAGTTTCTAGAGAGTGTCAGGAAAGAACACATAAGAACACATGTCTGACGTAACATAGTTCCGCATCTAATATCTTGACTACTGGGCAACAGAGGTCTTCAGAAGAGCAAAAGTAAAATACAACGGATAATTGGAGAGGTAAGTTAGTATTCTGCTGTGCAGGTGTGCACGTCACAATATCGGCAGGAAACATCCATCGTGTCAAACGAAAACGTGTATCTCAAAATGTGGTAAAATGAGTTAGCTTCAAAGAGTAAGAATCCGTTATCGAAGTACATACGTGCCAGTCGTCGCAGTGGTTACCTAGCAGCGCATTACGGTCAAGACTGCAGCGACGTTCTGCTAGAACACCACCCTGTAGTAAACCCGTAAGGTGCGGGTAGGATACTCTCCTGACCGGCATACATGAGTTTCGATATCGATACTTTACATGCATTCATCACGTGTGCATGCCGCACAAACTAACTGAGCGAAAAGATATGTCAGCAAAGAGACATTTTTAGAAGCGTTCGCAATTGACGATCATTACCGCTAAATGAGTGAGCCGTGTAAATGCAACCTGTGCAGATCGTGAGAGAACAAATTTTATCTTCCTCAGACTAAGCGAGTCTCTTGAATACATGAAGCATTCACTGTCAGATTCTCGCGCACATGCTTTCTAAATAATAGAAATCGAAACTGAAAATATTAAATTTCTCGAGTATGTGGAATTTATTTTCGGCAAACCTTCCAGAGTTGTGACTATAATAATTTAATCTTTTACACTGAGGAATCTAGAGAGAACATGTACCCATTTGGAGATGCTACAATGCCCCTACCGGACTGGCACAAGGGAATCATAGAATTAACTTGAGCTCTTGTAGGAAAATGTTCATATTTAGCGATTACTTAATATAAGATGTCAGACTGTACAGTTGATTAGGAACATTTTTGACTTGTTGACTGGTTACTAAGAGGTAATACAGCCTGTAAAGGGAGACAGCGCCTTCAGGCGACAGTAAAATTTCTGCGCACGAAGAATGTATGATTTAAATATTTTTTTTAGAGTTGACTTCACTACCAAAGAAGACAGAGGCTGGCAAGCTAAACCAGCTGATTAATATTTCTAAGAAAAGAAAAAAATCCTGGCAGGACTGTGACCTTGCACAGGCTGTCTAACGTGATAAGATTAATATTAAAAAAAGGTGACTGTACTACCAAAACTGCAATATTGTCGAGTAACAAGTAGGTTGCTGTGGGACCCGCCACGTAGATGCTCTGGAGACCGTGGAAATAAGCCACCACCACCCGCAACACCAACACCACTGCAGCCATCTTCTGAATATGAAGCCGTGCTCAAGCATTTCTGCAGTTTTCGGGTACCTTGGGAGCGGCACCGTTTCACTGGTTCAGGCGGTCTGCGCGGGGAGCTCACTCCCGCCCCCGCACCACTCCCTAAAGTCTGTTTCCCCGAAGTAGGGGAAACGCACACTCCATTAAGCTACAGATGCAGGGGCAGAGGGCAGCAAAGGTTAGGAATGAACTGAGTAGCAACACCACCACCGCATAGACAAACAAACACACAGGCATAGAAATATTGTTAGAAAGTATCCCAGCAGCATGAAATAAAGAATTAGAACGAAAGGATGACAATAATAGAAAAGCAGGGTAACACCAAAGGAACGAATACAAGTCATATTTCATGACATGAGGAACTCTCTCTCACTCTCACTAGACTCGTATTTAATTCCTAAAAACTCGAAAGTTGCACATCGATGCCAGTACAGCCTAGCGGCGATAAGGACTCTCCCATCGTGAGGGGTGGATTCAGGGAACAGGCAGAACGCAAGCGAGACGCCAGCATAAGGATCTCTGTACGTGAAGGACTAGCTTCTAATGGCAAATAAACTGGCCAGACCCTATGTTTCACACTCAAGTCTGGATTTTCTCAAAAGTTCTTTTATTTTAAATAGTTGAACGTACTGTGTAATCTAAGAAGATAATGCATTGGAAATACTAATGAAAATTTAAGGAAACTGGATAGACAAAGTCTTCTGGCAGTGCCTAGGTTACAGAGGCAGAGATTAGTAAAGTGAGCTCTCCAACCCAAGCACTCTTTCAGTCCCATTAGACATACTAAAAATGTAAGTACCAAAGAGGAGCATCAGACAGCTCGGCTCCTCGTCCGATTCCTTCAACACACACACAGAACAAGGTCAGTGGGTTAGAGGTAACACAGGGCCGAACAAGAAGGAACACAAAACGACTGTTGCACCACAGAAGGTTAATAACACGAGTATGAAGACAACCATTTTCCCCTATAAAAGACGGAAGTAAAGTAATGAAAAATACACTTATAATTAGAATAATTATTTCACAACTCTATACAGCACAGTCCCAGTCAGAAATGATTCGTCGACAAGATATCGATTCGATAAAACCAAAACGAAGTCTATTCCTTCTTCCTAAAATAAAACGACGCTAAATCAATTCGATAACGAAATTCGATCTTAATGAAGATACGGTCGACATCGCATTGACGATGTATCGGCAAATCATTTTTGGTTGGGGTCGGATGTAAATAAAAACACAAATTAAACTTATAATTTTGTTATATCAGAGGACTGCATGGAACTGATTGTCTTCACAACACGATTTGAGAGAACAAATAATAAACACAAGGCCCAGTCTCCACATGCCTGCTTGTGCCTGCAACCAATGAAATCACACATCAGCGAAACATTTCTCTGGTCACCTGTCTTGCATGTACGACATGCGCGTGTGTGCACTGTGTGTGTGTGTGTCTTGCCCTGTACCACAATGAAAACAAAAGAAACAGCTCTGATTTTTTAAGCATTATATACAAGAGTGATTATGCTTCCAATATGCACTTACTCTTTTTTTTCTGTCCAGTAAACATTCAGTTAACGAGAACGGAAGAGTTTACAAGCAAATTTTTAATATCATTCTCAGTTACCATTCTATAGAATAACACAGCTCTCTAAAGTATCTAAAGTGACCTATATGTACAACCAACTGATTTCATTCACCTCTAACTTCTATACGCCAACTACATCTAGTAACATTGCTGTAACTTTAATGAAAATTTCAAAGATATCGATTTAAACGAAAACGATAGGAAAAGAATTCAAAACGTTGTGAGATACAACAAAGTGAATGGCAAAGCATGGTTGGGACAAAAGCAAGGGACACTTACTGAACCTTTTGATGAAGCCCCCAAAGGCTGGAGCACTCGAAGCGCCTTCGTCCCTGCGCCGGAGGTCTCTTAAGTGGTGATGATCAGACCTGTGGTACTTGATGTTCGGAACAGATAACAGGCGGCCATCCCGCTTCTCTGTCGTCTTCTTCATAACGCTCTCTCTTCTACGAGGCGGCCTCATAGGCTTTCCATCCGCGTCAAATAACGGTAAGTCCGCCGGACGCCTGCTCACCCGGTCCACATCCGAACCCGTGTCCATCCCCGAGTCACTGAGACACTCACAGGCGTCGGTGCCGTACTCGACGCTCGCCTCATCCGGGCTGAAGAGGCCAGCGTCGTCGGAGGGGAGGCCGCCGGTCGAGCTCCGTGGCGCCTCGTCGCTCTCTGGCGTGAGCACTTCCTTCATGTCGTCGTTGGAGTCCGTAGGGGAGCCCGTGCCGACAGGAGACAGTTGACTAGGAGTTATGGCAGAGTAACAGATGGTCACTGAAGCTCGCTGGCCAGGACCGGTCTGATTTCCAGCGCCCTGAAGGACTTGGCCAGTTTGAGGCGCGTTTGAAAATGTCTGTTTTAATTTCAGATCCACCCGACTGAATTGCTTTTTGAGACTGAAACCTTTCCAGGAATGACTTCTCTTCCTATTAGGATCACAGGCAGAAGAGGGAGGCTGTAATGGCTTCGCTCCAGGTTCGCCAATGGGCTCCGAAGAATTGACTCGTTTCATATCCTCTTCCTCTGGAAAGAACTCCTCCGACATGTCCGCCGCAGGGGACTGCTGAGTGGACGGGCCACCTGGTGTTCTCACTCCCGCAATGTTCTGGTCGCTGTCGCTGTCCCGCTCCTCCTTGTCCTTGTTAGGGGACGGTAAGGATAAGGCAAGAAAAGGAGGCGGAGCAGTGGTCATTTCCGAACTTTGCTCAGCAGCAGTCTAAGCACACGCCACATATGGGAAAAGACGTGGAAAAGATAGAAGGGAAAGGATGTGAATAGGGATGTGGCGAAAGAAGAGAGAAACAAGAATACAAAATAAGACCTCGTATTTTGTCTGATACAGTTTGAGAATATAAGAATCAAGATTAGTGAAAGAAATCGTCAGCAAAATCAGGAACATGCTATCGAAAAGCAGCTCTTAAAAATATATTTAAAAAAAAGTGTAAACTGAAATGTATAAGACCCTTTCGTTACGCAATATTACGACGGGTTCTTTGGCCAATCTGGGCAATTTCTAAAAAGTTAGTGAAAATTTGGTTCGGTGCATTGCGGCAGAAAGGTGCATCAGGAATATTCAGTTCATGCGGTTGGTTGCATAAGTAATTACGAGTAAAGTTTGACAAATACTTCTGTATTGGGGTCGTGGTTGTTACAGAAAATAATCCTAAAACAAAGTAGCAATTCAGACCGAATTGAAAACTAGTACACCGAATCGATACCGAATCGGCATCAAACTTCGAAAATTCGTCGATTTTGTGGACGAAATCAGAGAGATTCGACGGTGATTCTATTCATCCACGGAAAATTAACGTTTCATTTCTTACTGGGACAGGCCACACTGACATGCATGGCTTGACAGCTTAACTTGATGAGTAAATTTTTTTTCTTGAAGAGTACAGCAGTTTAGCCTGTAGTATAATAGTAGACTAGTCTCGCTGCTCAATGACACCAGCATCAACAGTGATTAATTGAGTTTGAAAGAGGCTGCTCAGTTTTTCTGTTGTAATGTTGTAGCTTGCCCACCTCAAGAAACAATCTGAATACAATAGTCTGTTCAAAGAATTAATAATCATGGCGAACTAGGGTTTAACTTTCAAGTCAAAAATTTAGTTATCCATTATAGGGGTCTACTGCATTGCTTCTCATGATATTGGGATTTCAAAAGATTCTGAAATGACAGAAGCTAATTCTTGATTTTTAATAAAGCAATGAAAATAAAACAAGTATAAAATGCTATATAACGCTGGTAATGTATTCACCAAAGCAAGAATGCAAAAAAGTTAGCATATATTTCTTGCCAACCCTTATCACAAGAAACAAGCATAAATAAGATTTTTTAAGTTTCCACTTCATAAAATGTTAAAAATTTAGCATAATTTTTGTAAATGAAAAACAACCAGGGAAAAACAGAGCGCCAATCTGCAACACTAATGAATGAAAAGAAAGAGAAATGGTTGAAAAAGGTTACAAGCTAACATTTAAGTACATAGTTTTCTGTGAAAATCTGCTTATGCTGCTATAAGATACCTGCAAGACATGGAAGACATGTATATGACAGGCGCGTAGCTGAAATAAGAGCAGTTGCAACATTTTTATAATAGTGCAGAAAGTAATTAATGGATAAAGTTCTCTAATTACTCGAACTTACTGCTAGTGGAACTAACAGGGTAAAAAGGCTTTGTTCTTCAAATACTTAACTTGTTTTCCAATATTGTGAAGAATAATCAATAAGTACTGATTTTGAAATTTATGCCAAAACAGGGGAGTAATGAAGAATCATAGATTATCAGTTAAAACAGCTCTCATCCCATAACACACCAGAATGTTAAAAGTGTGAGGCACAGATATTGTCTTACTCGGTGCAATATAAACATCTTGAATGCATACTGCTGCCTGCTTCGGGAACCACCGATTGGTTTGTCCGCTAACATTAGCAAAAAGCCCGAATTCTTTCGAATTCTTCCGATATTTTTCAACTTTTACCAAAGGAAAATATCATACTGACGTCAATTTCAAGATTCTTTACTAGTTTTTCCGCAAAAGTTTCCGATCGGGCGTTCCTTACACCTGATTCCGACTATCATTTCCGCGAGAAACTCAGAAACACCGACTAAATTTCTATAGAAAAATAATTCTAAGTAACGGACATTGGGCCAAAACATTCACTTTACCTGATCAGTTGATGGAGATCGACATCGCGGGTCCTCGTCACGTGAGTTCGTGTTAATGGCGTCAGGAGGGACCGGGGGCTGGCCGCCTCGTTTCGGCGAGCGAGGCACTCGTTGGTAGGGGTCGGCACTGCCATAGAGGTCAGGGGTGCCCATCGTGATGACACAAGTCTTTTGGACGATATCGACCACAGCAATGCCAGACTCATTTCCGTACGCCATTCTGAAACAACGGTGACAGTTAGTGGATGTTGGAGAGCCTTTACTTCAGTCCACAAGCTGTGTGACACTCACAAGCCGTAGGAGGAGTTAATGCTGAGAGCGGTGATGGCCCCCGGCTGCTCCCCGTTCACCCAGGGGGTGATACAAACAAGGTGAGCCTGGAAGCCGGCAGGCTTCTTTTGAGGTCCAGCCTTTACTTTTAATGGAAGAGCGTACTCCAATGAAGGCTGCAGTTAAAAAAGCATATTGATAAAATACTGAGGACGTTAAATATTAGGTTTAAAGGTTGAGGAAAGCTTTATGAAATACCTTTTTTCCTTCACCATCATTAGATTCACCTCTGTGGGATACTAGGCTAGGTCTTGGAGGGTACTCAGCATCTGGTGAACACTCTGGTCCTTCATCTGATACTTCGTAAACAATAGGGATTTCCAATGTCTGACAGTAAACAGAGAAATTTATTAAAAGATTGGAAATATTAACAAAAACTATACCTTTTTTATGCCTTTGTAGAGACAAAAACTGAAGGACAACTCACAGTTGTGTCACATGTTGATTCTTGTTTTCGAAACTTGAAAAGGATGACATGAGAAGATGCACCAGCAACACACAACTTCCGGCTTTCTGGGCAAAGTGAGATAAGTTGAATGGCTAAAGGGTCATCATCAGATCCATCAACGCTTTTGGACTGAGGTTTTTCAAATACTTTTGATGTTTTTAACTTGTATAAGACTTGTAGTGTTCCAGCAGATGCATCCCAAAATCTCACACTGCCATCAGCATGTCTACAAAAGTAACAAACAAAAATTAAATGACGCCAATTATCATTACATTGCAGTGGTAGAAGGAAACCAAATGAAATATCTAAATGCTAACATACCCGGTCAGGATTATTTCGTTATAGCTGCAGCTAGTTGGTGACCATTCACCTCCACCAATAGGCCACTCTCTTTCGCTGAAACCTACCCGCTTGTGAGTACGTGAGCCAACAGAATAAAAGGCAGGAATGAGATCTGACGGACAATCCGCAAGATACGTGCAGCAAGTAACAGGTGATTCGTGCAAATCCATAGGATATGGATTCTCAAAGCAAGGGAAGCCGGCTGTCATCAAATCAATAACAACGAGGTCATTGTGCAAAAGGACAGCTATGGCATAAGGTTCTTGAGGTTCTGTCAACAACAAAATTCATTATTATTTATTGAAATGTACCAGCATCAAAAATCAAATTCTAGAATATTGCAACATACCACTTGAATATGGACTCTCACAAAGTGTGATGAAATCTATGACTTTGTGCTCCATTTCTAAAACAGTGGTATTCTTTCCGTGGACCACTGTTATGCTCGGTATGCGACCAGACTTATCATTAGCCAGGCCGCCAGAAAATATCACATAGGTTTCTCTGAAAAATAAAAATAAAAATGAAAAATGAAAAAAGAGGGGGGGGGGCTAAGTACCGTCTTTTATGGTTACCACAGAATACTTACCCTGATCTTGCAACCTTCCATTCCACCTTGTCAACAGGCTTGCAAGCGTCTAGTTTCCCATCCTTGTTGGGTTTGGCTGCAAAAGCATAGCTCAATTAGCATCGGGTTCTTTACACACACTGATGTAGCCGACGCGGAGGTCTTCCCTCACTCACCGTGGGGGAGGAGGACGTTGACGGGCTTGGGTCCGGGCCGCACGGCCCAGGTGGTGAGCGAGCCGTCGCTGTGCGAGCACATGAACTGCTTGCCGTCGTGGTGCCAGCCCGCGGACCGCAGCCGCTCCGAGCTCTGCCAGCGGAGTTCCGCCTGCTTCAGCTTCAGGTCCCAGAGCGCCAACTGCCCCGACTCGTAGCCGATGAGCAACTGCAAACAATTACCAGCTTAACAAGAGACTATTCCGCTAAAGCAAGGAAAGAGAAGAACCTGAATACAAACTAAAGGATGAGTATGAGAAACTTAGGCTGCGGATGAGTGCCGGCAGTCGCCTGGGGGCATCTTAGAAGTGTCGCAGCCTAGGTTTCTCATACTCATTCTTTAGTTTCTGTTCAGGTTCTTCTCTTTTCTTGCTTTAGCGGAGTGGTCTATTGACGGCGAACATAATATCTTGGATTTCAAATAGTGCTTGCATGGACCTCGGTGCGGACTCCGTGCCTTGTGAAGAGTCCAGAAAGACAGAAATGAAACACCTTGAACTAGCATTCCTTGAAATGTATGGTTTCATGCTTGCTGTATTCAAGTTCATAGTCTACTTGCACATTCCGACTCCGTCTAGACTAGAAAACATCTGACTAAATAAACTTAATAAAAAACATTCCCGCTGAGGACGTACCTTGCTAGGGTCTATTGGACAGTCGCTTAGGTGAACAACGGGCCCAGGATGTGTCTTCCTTGATCTGGAAAACAAGCGAAATGATAGATATCGAAAACCAGGTTCCGGCACGAATCGCGTTGGGTGAATGACTAATCGCGACGTGTCCAGGTTCAAGTTCCTTACACTTCTATCGCTTTGTTCCAGTTGATGACATAGCCGGACACGACAAACGCTTCAATATTGACGATGTGAATGTTTCCTCGCTCGGTCCCAACGTATAACCACTTGCTCTGCAATGGAAGGTGCATGTAGGTTATCCTGAAACAGAAGGAAACGCAATCAATGACAACCCGAAAAATGCGAGCAACTTTGTCTTGTTACCCTAATGTACTTACTTTTCCTTCTGGAACTTGAGGCTGTGCACCACTTCCGGCCTCTTCTGTCTGAAGTTCCAGAGGTGGATGGAGTCGTCGGCCGTGGCGGAGAGCAGCGCGCCCTCGTTGACCAGGAACTGGAGCTGGATCACGGCGGCCTCCGTCTCGTGCCGCATCGAGGCGTCCACGCCGGGCCGGCCCACGCTGCGGGGGGTCAAGGAGACACACCTGCCTACGCTGCCTGCCTACTGCCTTTCTTGTCACAGACATTTCCGTGAAACTTTTTAAAAAAAAAATCCATTCACAATTTTTGTCTTTGAAATTTAGAAACAATACATCCGATAGAACGCACTGAAACGCTAAAAGTAACTTATTCAAAAATTTGCGAAAAATTTGTGAAAAAAACCCTTCAAAGGCGCTGTTAATACTCTGTAAAAACAAAATTTAGAATGTATAACAGTCAACTCAGATCCTGAACAGAAACTGGGGCAGAGATTGAGATGCTACTAGCTTTCTGTGTAAATTTCCGTACAGAACCTGATTTGGTCCTCATACATTCTAACTTTTGTTTTTTTCTGGGTATTTTCGAAAGTTTCGACACGGTACGAACCGACCCTCAGTTAACTAATATATCGATTATCATTTAACTGTTTCAATCACTGTGTGAATTCGGTCGAACGGACGACAAAATGCAAAATGATTAAATGATGTTGCCATTGTTTCAATGCAAGGCAATGTGCTCGCTCGTCCCTCTCCGGATGTAGGGGGCCGCCTCCCGCCGGCTACAGTCAACAGCAAACACCTGCAACAGGAGAAAACAAGGCCGCATTAGCAAATTCATCGCAGGGAGATCCGATGAAGCCAAACGCCAGCAGCGTTACCAAGCCGCTGTGTAAACACGAGAGTGGGAGCGTGGGAGCGGACGAAACGAGCGGTTAAAAGGTAAGTACACTGCTGGCGCTGAGTAAAGACCTGGATACTGGGTATAGAAATGCGATGTGTCCCGCCATCTTAGCTAGTGACTGGGAAGACAACTGCTGCGAATGCCGCGCCAGCGCAGTATGACAATTACACGCGTGGTATGAGAAATTACGCGCATCGCGTTTCTTTGCCCAGTGTCCAGGTCTTTAGCGCTGAGGAGTGCGAGAGAGCGCCTGACGAGCTCGGGGTAGGCAAGCCCGCACGACACTCATGTCAGCGGGTTGCCTACCCGCTGCTTCACAGGCGCTCTCTACCCGATGCGTGGTAAAGACCCACAAACTGGGGACGAAATGCGATGTGCGCAATTTTCCATACCACGCCTTTAATTGCCACAACCGGGCTGGCGGCGCGGCGGTCGCAACAGTCGTCCCGACAGTCAATAGTCAAGATGGCGAGCTAGGCGGGAAGGCCCTCGCGTTTGTTTGCACAGCAGTATCCAGGTCTTCACCAGATGGGACCGACGCCGACCTCCGAGGGACCGCACTGACAGCTAGCTGGCCAAGCGGCGCCCACAGAGGATCAGGTTGGTTAAAAAACCATTCCCCTTCATTTCCATAGAGTGATATTCAGGTCCACAATACACGGCATGCAGCAGCGTATGTTTGTATTCATGAGCCCGACTCACCCTCCAGCCGACACAGTGTCACCCCGCCCCGCCACGCCCCGCCCCGCCCCGCCACGCCACGCCACGCCCCGGCCGCAGCCATTGGCAAGCACGCGGGTTGGCGTCGGTCGGGCACACTGCTTCAAATCGGCTATAGAACTGCCACCTCCGCCGATTCACACTCGTGTCGTACATCCACCAGGTTTAAAGCCAGGGAGTAAGTAATGGGAGGAACCAAGCAGAGCCTGCTGAGACCGCAGCAGCGCAGCTCCCAGTCCCCTCCCCTCCCCTCCGCACACTCAGCTCGCCGCAGGCGGCTTACTTATCCTCCGATATTTGGCCTCGTTCGGAGCCCCTCCGGCGGAGCTGGGCCTTGGCGGGGCCCACAGCCTGGCCACGCCTGGGTCGGAGCTCTGGCGAGCTTCCTAAGAGCCCCCAGGGGGGCCCCCCGGCGACGAAGCGACAAATGAAACGCACACCAACACACTGCCCTGGCGTGGCGGGGCGTGGCGGGGCGTGGCGGGGAGCAGGCGCTGGACAATCCCAGTGGCTAATACAGCGGCATGGCAGGAGAGCACCGTGTTCGTTCAATTGGGCACTGCACCGAGTGCAGCAAGCTGCAGCAGGCTGCACCGGAACATCTGTTCCGCTCTACGGTTAATAAGGATGCACACAGCCACACACGTGCGCGCACTTCGTACGCTGGTTGCCATAGCAACGCGCGTGTAGCACTAAGCACACGCATTCGAATTCAGCTCAAGTATGGCCCGCATAAACAGGTAGGTAATTTTTTACAAATTTAATTTAATGAGACTTAGTTAAATTTTAAGTAAATATTTTTGAATTAAAACTATAATAAAGTGTCATTTCTGTCGAGTAAATTTAAATTAAGTTAAATCTGACTCGTTTAACGCCGGCTATTCGAAGGTTTGAAGAAGATTGATATAGGTCGCGATATTTTTTAAAGATTACAATTTAATGGAGCGCCCGGCTGCTGTAACCCACCGCGCGGTCCATACGAGGAGCCCGTGCTCGGCTCAGGCTGGGCTGGGGTTCATATATCCGATTTCATTCCACCCGTCCGTTTTTTTTTTTGTTTTTTTTTACACC
>CABIKL010000228.1:0-26856 GCA_902196195.1 Aptinothrips rufus | reverse complement strand
TACCAGAAACAAACGCAATTTAAAACACATTCTATACACTTGGTAGGACAACTTGATCCCTACTCTCTCACATTTTAAATACAGAAAAAGGAAAAATCTGGTAGGACAACGTAAGCCACCTCTACAAAAGTATGCTACCTGGTGGGATTATATCTGGTGGTTTCATATACTTTGTGAGGTATCCCGGGTAAAAAATAAAAATATTTTGCTGAGAAGTAAACAAGTTGCACAGAATTAGCAAATTTATTGTTAATAAGATGGTCTGCAAGCAAAAGGTACAGTGTTTCAGAAGAATCCACATTACAGAGATACAAAAACTTCAAACAGCCTACATGAAAGGCAATTCATTAACTCGCTCAAACCTGTCCAGGTCAATAGAAAGTATACAAGTCACATCAGAGCAAAAAAGTACCATCAATTGTGGCATTAAAGAGGACACACAATTTGATTTTCCTAGCAAATTTAACTGCAAACTTGCAAACAATCAAAACTTGCATACATTCATAACTTTCATTACTACCTGAACTCAATGACAAGCCTAATTCCACACAAATGAATATAAATAAACCTGTACGAAATAAAGGCACAGTGACAGGCTCCTATTTAACTGTATTTTGTGCAACTTGATTTAATTAAGAGTGCAAAATATCGATGCCAAAAGGGAAAAGGTATACCTCTGAAAATGCACAGACAACCAATTATCACCGCTGGGCTTCAAAGAGAATTGAAAATACATTTCACAGAAGTATGGGAATAACCTTTTACACCTAGTATATTTTCCAAAAACACTTATCAACAAATAACTCATTATGCTTGCTAAAAATGTGGCACAGAATGAACTTTAAAAAGGTCTGGTTCTGCTGTCTAACTGTGAAAGAAAGAGTTAGAAACTCATGGAAGGTGAGAGGCAACTGAAGCATAAAGTACGATCCTCATCCTCAGTATAATTAATCTAAACTGTAAGGCTAAAAGCTAAAGTTGTACTAACAGAAATATCCATTTCTACTATATACAAAGTTCCTTAGCAAATAAATTTTACTTGCACACTGCACAAGTCATCAATTTAGCACACATGAACTAATAAATTACATGAAACACAATTCAATAAGGACTGGACTAAAGCATGGTGCAAAGTAAGAGTAAGAGTTTGAAACAAATTTCTGTACAAATAGAATGGGAATGAGATCCACAACTTCATAATGCCTCTAATCCCGATATCTACAAATATAATCTAATGTCAGAGTGCCACTTCTGAAGTGCAAAGAATCATGTTAGAAGCAGCACTTAGAGGTGGGTGAATTTAAATTTTGATCACCTTGAAATAGAATATTCCCACCACAAAAACTAGACAATTATATTTACACAACAGTAAGTTTAACAACCTCTACCTAACATAAAATATATATATTTATATACTCATAGATATAATGTTTTATTGAGATGCAGGTACTGAGTCGTTTGATACCAGCAGACTAATTTTTTTTCTGGGTTTCTCCACAAAAATTATACAGCAACTCACAAAAGTTGCACTAAAACACACTACATACGGGCTGGGTCCACAAAATAGGAGAGCTAACAAGTGACGAAAGGAATGTCTGCGCAAACAGCTTCAGTAAGCTGAATTCACTTGGGAATCCAGTCGCCACATATGTATAAAAGACACATACAAGAAAAAGTAAATGTCAACAGAACTTAGAAATTAAATCTTCAACAAACCATCTGTTCTACTAGATCTTTTTTTTTACTTGTAGTTCAGTATAAATTTACAGATAATCATCTGTACACTTAACAAGTATGGAAAATAAAGCGACAGAAAAAAGTTAAGGAAATTATGTACAATGGGGGGGAGGGGGGGGGGCTGATCATGACTTCTTTCATCAAATTTCTCTACTAGATGTGTATGGACACATGAAACAAAAGCTCTGGCCTAGTGTAGAAAATTTCCCCGCAAATTTCACACTTGAATTCTTCTCTCACTTCTTCCTTCACCTGAGCAACAGGCTCAACCTTCACACTTTCGATGAGGACTGTGCTTGCAGCGGGTGTTTTTTTATCTCGCATACCATTCTGGGTTAAGAATTTCGGCTTACGGATAGGTTTCCGACCTCTCGGTTTCGCTACCTTCGGCTCTTTTGGAAACTTGGCTGGCGCTGGTTTAGCAGGTCTCTTTTCATGATGATAATTGACATTTTTAGTTCTTGGTCCTTTTCTGATCTTCATTGGATCATCTGATGGAGCAGGAGCCAGCAGATTTGTAGGTGAGAGTGGCTGATCATCCATGGGAGGAGGGGAGGAGAGAGGAGGTGACATTGGCGATGGTGATGACTTCGTTGCTTTGGGTGGTCTTACAGGGGTACGCTGAGCAGCAGACACATTTTTTATTCTGGGTCTTATTCGAATGGCTCCTTGCGCCCTCATTATGTTGTCATCTAGTCTACTGGGTGCATTTAATCCCAAAGGATGGTTTACCATGTTTGTGTTTGGTTCACTTTCATCAACCTGTGGTCCTGTATGCTTCATTTTGCGTTTCTTCTTCACCTTGGTACGGCCAACCATAGAATTGATGGTATCAATAGCGGCATCAAAGCCCCTCACGACAGAGTCATAGTCTGGTCGAGGTTTATTGGCTTTCCTCCCTGAAATTGACGTGTCTGATTCCGTATCTGGTGAATCTTCATTGCCATATTCCATTTCATGTGGCTTTAGCCTGCGTCGCCTTTTGTACTTGCGAGGAGCTAAAGCTGGTTTGCGGTGACGAGCGGTGTTTTCGTCCGAGTGCTTTACCAGATGCAAACAAAGATCTTCTGACGTAATGAGGGCCATACCACAAACTTTGCAGACATAACCACCACCCCCAGCTCCCTGCTTTGGGTCAGGACCAGAATGGTGGGCTCGGATGTGCTCTCTCAGAACAACCTGTAAATAATGGGAAATTAGAATGAGATCAAATGACCCAAAACAACATGAGATCATGTGGTAACAGAAACTTACCCTCTGGTTAAATGCCCTGGGACATATGGGGCAAGCATAGGGCTTTTCACCGGTGTGGATACGTTCATGTTTGCGAAGAGTTCCACCATCAGCAAATGCTTTCCAACAGAAACGACAGGCGTAAGGACGCTCTCCAGTGTGTATTCGAATGTGAATTTGCTGACTACTTCTGGATCCAAAAGTTTTGCCACAATCACGGCATTGAAACAGACGTCCTGCAGCATCTCTTTGGCTATGAACGGCTAATCGATGATTCACAAGAGAGCGACCGTCGGGGAATGTTGCACCACATTCAGCACAAGTTAGTACTCGTTCTCTGTGTGAAACCATGTGCCTGAAGATAAAGAATTTCCGTGAGTAATTAGTTGTCTTCCAAAAATAAAATATAACATAAAATTGAGGGACTTAAATTCTTAAATTACCTGCGTAGCCTAGCACGGGAATGGAAGCGTTTATCACATTTCGGGCATGAATATGAACGCTCTGATGAATGAACCCATGAATGTTTCTGTAAAGCTCTTCGGTCTTTACATGTTTTGCCACACAGCTGGCATGCATTTGCAGGAATTGCTCCAGCATGTCTTTCACGCACATGGGCAGCAACCAATTGATCATCAGGAAATCCTTGGCCGCACAACATGCATCGATGAGGTTGATAGCGTGAGTGAGACTCCGTGTGTGCAAGAAGAGCTCTACGTGATCCATAAGACTGACCACAAACCCCACAGGAATATACACGGCCAGATCCAGTTTCCATTTCAGTGTCACCCGCACCCACCTCCATCTTTATATGAAGTCTGCAATTAAATTTTAAAAATTGTTAAATGTGAAATGTTTAATTTTTTTCTTTTAAGAAATTTTTTTTATCAGGCTATGAGAAAAAATGAAATACCTGCTATGTTTTTTAAGTAGGTCTTGCCGATGGAATTCTAAACCACATGTTTGACAACGGAAGTTCCCAAAGCGTTCATCACCAGTGTAGGGACGGTCAGCAACCTCTTCTTCCTCTTCCACCCTTTCAACTTTAATCCCAACACCTGGATGTTTGAGTCTGGTGTGTTCACGAAGCAAGTGAACATCCCAAAACATTTCACCACAAGAAGAACATTCAAATGGACTGTCCCCTGCATGTATCCTGAAATGATTGATTTAAAAGGAAATAAGGACAAGGTAATATTTAAATACAAGATTGGGAAAAATTTGAATTGCTTTACCTTGAGTGAGATCCAAGAGCTTTTTCACGGGCAAATCCAATTCCACAATGCTGACAAACATATGGGCGGCTAGGATCAGTGACAGGCCACTGTGGAGGCAAAGGTTCCGGTGCTTTCTCTTCCACAGCTCCATTGACATAATAACCATTTGCTCCATCACCACGAGATGCCAGTTCAGTCATAAGACGCATGTCTTCATCCACATATGACGAACGAGGTTGCCTATCCCCTGGGTGAAGTTTCTTTCGTCCTGGACCAGGTCCTTTGGCTTTACCAGGTTTCCTACCGGGTTTTTTCTTTACACGCATTTCAGCAGGCTCCACAAAACTTTCTGATGCTCTTCTCCTCTTTTGAGGACCAGGAATCTGACAATGTGTAATGCGACAAATCAGAAAATAGAGAAAAAGGAGAAAGTTAACATCGGCAAAAAGAAAACAAAGAAACTGACCTGTTTTTGTCTTCCATCCATGCGATTATCTAATCTGCGAGGTGGGGACATTGGATCATCCTCCTCTTCTTCTTCTTGCTGCTCATTTGCTTCAGGAGCATATGCATGTATCTGAGGAGAGAAACATCCATTCAAAACAGGGCTTTGAAAATAAACTCCAACACTGAAAAGGCTATGAAATTATACCTTTAAGTGGTTATGCAAATCGCATTTTCGACGATAGCGTGCACCACACAAATTGCAGCCATATGGTCGTTCTACTTGATGTGCAACCATGTGATTCATAAGATTGGCCTTTTTGGAAAAGCGTCGAGAGCAAAAGTCACATGGATATGGTCTGACTTGACTGGCTCCCGACTGCTGGTCTTGTGGAAGTGGTACCAGCATATCATCATCGGCTCCTGCCTCGCCCCATTCAGACTGCACATTAACTGTAGAAACCAAAACCTAAAGCAAAAATAGAATAAAATAAAATATACAAGGCATATATGCACAAGAGTATATCTAACAAAAATAGCATTAGAACACTCACTTGACCATCATGAGCAGTTTGGCCAGTTTCCCAGGCCTCACTAATGACTTCCTCTTCAATCACCTGAACACCAAACAGCTCAGGTTCCTGGTACTGATATTGCCCTCCGGAGGAATCCACTATGGTTTCACCAGCAACCATTTCTTCTCCAGTAATTACTTCCTCTCCAGTCATAATTTCACTTTCTGTTATGACATCTCCGCCAGAGATCACATCATCTCCACTGATTATGTCACCACCGGAGATGACTTCACCATCTGTGACTATTTGATCACCTGTGATGACTTGCTCACCACTCACAATATCACCACCGGTAATAACCTGTAACTCAAGAAGAAGAAAATATATATATATTTTGACTGCTTTAATCAAATAAATTAGCCTTTCTTGAATCCAAAACTAGTAACACTGATTAAACACTGTAGGGATTCAAACAAAAATATAAATGTAAAAAAAAAAAATGATGCTTCATAAGCATGGAGAACTCATATAAACCCAAAGAGCACAAGAAATAAAGTGAAATTCACACACTTTGGCATTTAGGGTAATTTACAATATTAGATTTAAAAATTTTAAGAGCTTGGCATAGGTATATCACAATTCCTTATAAAGGCCCTATAGAAGTGAATGATCAGAAGCAGTAGTTTTGATAGCTGAAAGATCCATCCAACAATGACAAAAGAGAAAATGAAAAGACATACATTCAGGAGACTTACATCTCCGCCCAAGACGACCTCATGGTGAGCATCATCCAAGAAAACAGGGGATGGTTTGAGATTGGCAAGGGCCGTCAATCCTGCAGATGTAACCACGATCTGATCTTGAGGCAACTGGACACAATCCGAGGGGACACCAAAGATGACCTCTCCTTCTACTCCACCTGCACCTGGAACTGCTTCCTCTTCTTCATCTTCTTCATCATCATCTTCTGTGACCCAGCTCACTGTCCACTGAGGTTCATTATCTGCCATTTTGCAGGCAAATTAGCTTACTGAGTGATAGAACTGTCCTCCCTGAAGTAAAGAGAAACACACATATCAATATACTTTCCAAACATGTAACATTACTGATTTCTAATAGAGTTCTATAATTGGTTCATAGAAGGCTAGGTGGTTTTTTCCTTGGCACTAAATTGAGAGACAGTCCATAGTTTCATATTTTTTAATCTTTGTAGAATCTTCAATGAAAAATCAGACCACTGAGAAATGACAAGGAAATCTCTAAGGCCACCCAAATAAAATTCTCTACAAATTACCATAGCACAAAATTCACAAATTTGAAATTTAAAAAAAATATTGGTTGATAAAAACTGTGATATTTGTCATAAAAGGTAAAGTGAAGAGGCTCTTTGGTCATTACATGGTGTTCTGCACAAGTAGATTAACAAAAGCAAGTGTGTTTACTTCAAAATAATTAGATAGGTAAATAACCTATAATATTGCATTTGACAGATAAGAATGAGATCAAAGAATAAAATTAATATCGCGTGGAAACGGTAGAAGATGAACATGGCTCACGTCGCTAAAAGTCTAATGGCTTCGATTTCGAACGATACGTCGCAAAACCATTCCACACATATAAATAAACATAGCATTAGGGTTATGTTTATTTCGTAAATCGAGGTTAAAGAAAATCTCCACCTTACAATTTCACTATATTCAATGAAAACATCCATCCAGAATACACAAATATATAGTTTCTGATGTTAGAGAAATGCGCGTTTGGCACAACAGAGCAAGACGCTTGGGTTTCAACGATAATTGGAGCGAGTTATATGGTCCTTGGAGATTAACATAACCCCCACCCAAAACAATATAAAATACCCGTTTACGTGTTCAATGCGTTATTGCAATACGAACGATAGCTGCTTACATGGAATATAATAAGAAAATCTACCAACTAAAGCGAAACATAGTGGCAATGAACGAAACCGATAACATGGAAGCCGAGAGCTTGGCACCCTAGGCAGGCAGGCTTTCCATAGGCCAAGCTACACAGAGTGTACACCAAGCTACCGACGGTAACGTGGTGTTCGAGCCCTATCAAAGAAAACGTAGGTGACCAATAGCGAATTATGAGATTAAAAGAATTACCTTCACTTCATGTCAGCAACCAGGGAAACAAAAAATGCTCAAAACACTCGCAAACATAGAAACATAACCCAATTTCTACGGACTGAAACGGCATCAGCCTCCATTTAAAACGTATGCTTTCAGAAACTGCTTTGTCCGCTGATCGCACAGCTTCGATACCTATCGAAACAAATTTCCTCACATTTTCGAACATAAGCCTTGATTTAAGACTTGAGTTGGCATCAGCAGATTCAAAATCAATAGAACTTCTTTTTTTTACAGTGTTAGAAAATTGAATATTTACGAATAGAGCACGTCGTCTTATAATAAGGAGGATGATAGTTTCCCGCGTCTTCTCGCGTTGCGTCACACCATGTCACAAATCGAGATTCGATTTATTTCGATCTTTTCCTTTCTTGCATTTTTTCTCTCTCGCACTGCTGCCTGCTGCCGCGCCGCTGCCGCAAGTGCACATGCTCGTAGCTTTGAGAATACATCATCAAAAGATAGAATAGACGATATTATAGTTCTTTCGTGGTGATTGTAATGGAGGGCAGCAGAATATGGGTAGACTTGTCAGCGCTATGCTCCGGTGCTCGTAAACAGAGTTGTATATATCTGGATTACGAAAAACTTAAAAATGTCCAAGATGTACAGGATCACATTCGCCGGGTATTTGACATAGATGGTCGGATTAATATTTTTAACGAAGGTTGGTTGCTTCCATCCTCAGAAAGTGCTCGTCTATTACGAGATAATGACATAGTCAGGTATTTACTAATCTTTCTGCTGAGAATCAAAGGGTATTCAGTAATGATCTGAATTTTAGTGATCTTGATTTTGACTGCTTGTTTCAGTGTTCAAGATGCAGAATCGAACTATCTCCCTGATTCAGATAGAAACAACACAAGCTTAACATCTACAATCCCCCATACCGCATTTAATCAGGATAACAAGTCTGCATCAGGCTCGTTTACAGACAGAACTTCTACTGATGGGATTACAAACGGAAGTGCTCTGAGCAATATTACTGTCACTATCCCGAACAACCCAGTAAGACCTTTCTCAGCCCCCAGTTCATTGAACGATCCAGTCAGAAAAGTATCAGTCGCAGTTCCAGCAGAGAGCACCGATACTCCACCAAATGATTTTGTGTCATCGCCATTTTCCAATCAAGATAATGATTCTAATACAAATGCAAGCGGCAACGAGTCTGTCAAAGATGGAGAGCCCAAACGCAAAAGAATACGAAGAAGAAAAAGGAAAAATAATGACTTAATCAACACAGATGTTACATCAAAGCCGAAGGAGATTCGTCAAAGTCCATACATCACGAATAAAATTCTTCAAGGAGTTAGTCACATATTGAACACATCTATAGCAGATCCTAATAAGAAACACATATTTTTTAAAGAAGAACCAGGTAAGGCATCTGTCTATAATATCAGCACTTATTTCTTACTTGCATGCATGATTCCAGAGCTTTAATCTTTTCCAGTTGAGAATTTGAATGAATCCAGTGGAAAAGATGCAGCAAATGGGAATCATATTGCACCTACTACCACATGCAATGATGCCCAGGGAGACTTATCTAAGCTCATGTCTTTTGCTAGACAGAAAACACCTGTGGTGTTTGAGCGCGTAAAACCTCAAAACAACAAGACAAATGGATTACATGTGCCTGAAAAGGCAAAGACAGGTTCTAACATTAAGTTCTCCTCTCTGACTTCCATTCCCGTGAAGGGTACAGTTATCATGTTTAAGGTAAGTGTAAGGACCTCTTGTTCTGCTTCATTTAATCTAACCAACTACAAAAAAACTATATAACTTTAATATTTCAGATTTTGAAAATGGTGAATTATTCTCCTACTGTGTCAGAGAATATCACAGCCAAAGTTATTTCTCCTGATCATGAAAGTGGACGCCTGTATGTTCACATAACAGGTCAGGATCATATCTTCCAATTCAATAAGCTGCAAATTCATATTCATTGTAATTCTATACCTTATGCTCTTAAACTTGCAGATGGACTGAATGAGATGCGATCTGAGAAGGGAAAGTTTTGCCTGGACACTGAGGAGGAAGATGAAATGCCTAGTGAATATGCATACCTGGATTGGAGAGATCTACTGGAACCAAAAGCAGTTGAAACCTGTTGATTTTTCTTTTTCTCTTATTGCAAATTTTGTTAAAATTTTGTAAAAACTTCAAGTTGTAAGGATCATATAACTAAAAACTGATTTGCTTTGAATACATCTAATTGACATTTATCAACTGAACATGATATAGTCCTTTCCCTCTTGAAGATTTAAAGAGTCAAGATTCTTCTCAAAACTGCCTGCTGTGAGGTCCTAGAAAATTAGTCTACTATCAGTACACATGAAGAAAATTGAAATTGTTCATACTGGTTTGACATTCAAATGACTCACCATTTTCACACAAATAACTAAGGGGGGAACTGCATCTTTGTAACTTATGATAGGAATTGCCCTGCATGTTCGATTTCTTTGTGGATCTTTTGGGTAATATGGGCGATAAGTCTGCCCAATCTTCTTTAGGCTTACATCACACATTGCTAATACGTGTTCTTGAAGACAAGATGGTAGAGAATGATAAAATTTTCTTCCTTGTTTCCCAGCATTCCAAATAGTAAATTTTGGCCACAAAAGTAGATCTCTCCTTATTAAGCGCTCAATTCGAATATTCCATATAGTTTCCCTGCAACAAAAGAAACGAATAAGATAGAAAACTCTCTACATCTTCCTTCCAAGTCTATAACAGTTGACAGTAAACTTACTCAAGAATTGCAAATGTTGTTGCATTCTCATGGAAGCGATAAATAACTAGAACTTCGTCCACACGGCGTACAATGCCTCCAAGATCTAAGTGTCTGTAGAAAAATAATAGATCCTCTGGTGTTCCTTTTCCAGTCTCAGAAAATCCACCAATCCTTTAGAATAATTAAAAGCAAATAAAACTGCAGATACTAAAAATTTTGACACTAAGAATTCAAAGTATCGAAAATTTGTATGAATTTAAATTACCGATCAAAAACTTCTCTACTGCAGAACCAAGTCGGCATGACCACTGTAGGACCATGAGATGTGTATACTTGGAGAATCAGCTGATTTTGGTTCAATTCATTGGCCCAGCGGGTAAATCGCAAGGTGGATTCTGGAGGATCTCTTACAAACTGTGATCCTATGATCTAAATAAATGAAACAACGTCATAATAATATGGTGATAACTTTTTGCTTCAATGAGTCTTTAGTGCTTGAATGGTATTAGATAAGTTTTTCAAAACTTACTGCATTGGGATACCTTTGAGCTTCCTGCAGCTGAAGACGAACTCGTTCAGGCAGCATTACATCATCCTTGCAGAGAAAAATTAAGAAATAAATAAAAGAGAGCTCAATGACGTAAATCAAAAAAGTTCTTCTTGAATTATGTACATACTACATCCTGGAAGCACAGGAACCTGCCGCTGGATTGCTCTATAGCACGATTTTTGGCAAAACCAACTGACAAAATAAATGCAAGTTTATTTCATGTAAAAAACATTTAGTGTATCAAATCTCTAATTCTCAATCGATTGCTTTGGAGCCTTTCCAATAAAAACTGATGTGCACAGTATTTTCGGCTTCCAATGTTTGCGACACTAACATATTTTTGACAGTACTAATCTAGTCTTAAGTAACTAACCGCCTTTTGGGTGTCCAGCTCCGTTTGATGCAATCACACTTATGTGAGAGCTGCCCTTCAACTGCAATTGCCATTTAGAAATTATATCAGCTGTATCGTCAGTGCTAGAATCATTAAAAATTGACACTTCCAATCGAATCGAGGTCTTAACACTTTGAGACAATATTCCATTGAAGCAATCATCGAGCCATCGTGAGCCATTGTGAATAGGAACAATAATGGACTGGAAGAGAAAATATCGTTTATGCTTGAGTCAATAATGTTACTTTAAGCATGAAGACGGCGTAGAAAATACAGTTAAAACTTTACTTACCACTTCAGGCCTTGCACATGACATCTTGAAGATTGAGAACGTCAGGTTATGTCATACCCGCATAAATTGACCATTCATGGATAAGACAAACGAAATTAAGGTCTCAAGTAAACCTGTGTTCTTCCTCCAACGACACATTCGAACACTGTCAACGAAGAACGAGACGATAGCGAAAGGTATGCGGAACTTTCTCACAGCAGTTCTTGTTCATAGATGTAAACAAACATACCTGAAAATAAAAAGCAATCAATGCAATTTACTTTGACTATCGACATATTTACCTCACAGCCTTACTTGTTACTCCGCATTTAAATGTCCTGAGCAAAGAGAAAACGTCCCTCAAATACTAAACTAAGACAAATGTATACCTCCAGTAGATCCCAAGTTACACATATTTCGAATTCTGATATCACCACCCGCGATCAGAACTACCAAAATGTATCAGAAAAACTTGTCAATATTACTGTCAAATCGTTCCTGTTTGCCTCTTTGACGTTATGTTGAATATGTTTGAACATTCAATTATTTCCCCTATATTATGTAAATGAGTATTTATATCGAAAAACAAAAGGACTTTCATGATTTATTGCTTTCTCACGTTGTTGTTACTATGCCACCGAACAGGTGTTTAGAATGTCGGATGTCAAAAATGGCTTCACAGCGGCCTCGGCTTCGATGAACGATGAACGCCGTTCTCATGTAAGCTTTATTTACCCGTATATTTCAATATTGTGGGGTTTAGCCCTTTGTGTTTCATGTCGGGACGGCCACGGATAAACTTCAGCGTTTCGATTGGGTTTGAAAGTTCTTCAGGCTTCATGTCTCTGTTCCGACTAAACTTCGTGGGAATTGTTTACGTTTCTTTCTGAATGACAATATGCCCCCATCACATTTATGACCGTGATATTTATATTCGCTTTGGTACAGCCAGAAGTCTCCTCGAATGCATTAAGGTAGGCTCTATTTTAAGTCTTTCATTTGTATGTATTGTTTTATTTTTTTTTATAAAGAACGCTTAGAATGTATTAGGTTAGTGTCTGCACTAACCGTCTTCTTCTTGTTTGTGTATTCTGATAATACGGTTCCTGGCTGCGTCAAACGTCGGCATTTACTGTATTCTCCTGCCAGTGTCAATGTGTGATTTTTAAGTTTTAGGGAATTTTTCAACAATCTGATTAATAACGACACAAGTAACTTCTTAAATGGAAAGAATTTCATTTATGTCTTCTGAGAGTTAAGGGAATCAGGTCTTTTTTATGTTCACTTCTTTGTTTTCATTATCCTGTACTTCTTGTTCGTGCAGTGTCACGATGGACTGCGCTTAGCAGGAAAAGATGCCTCATCAGTACGGGGTTCCTGGGCTGCACAGTTCCCCTTCTCCTCCTCAAAGAACGTCTGAGAGATCAGTGAGTCAAGGAGGTGGATGTGGAGGTGGAGCTTTAGCGCCGAGTCCATTGAACATGCTCTCCACAAGAATGGATCAACGTTTGACACGTGAAGCAATGGAGAGGTACCTCAGAGAAAGAAATGATATGGAAATTGTTATTCTCCATGCCAAGGTTGCTCAAAAGTCTTATGGCAACGAAAAGCGATTCTTTTGCCCTCCTCCATGCATATATCTGTTTGGTGATGGTTGGCGACTCCGTCAGGAACAGCTTATGCGTGCTGGTGAGTCCCTTACCATTTACTATCTTTTTTATTTTAAGTATAATTTTTCTTTGAGGCATCACCTTTTTTTTCCACTCTCTTATGATTGCTTTAACTTTATTTTAGGTGAAACAGAACAAAGTTCTCAACTTTGTGCTTTTATTGGTATTGGAAGTGCTGATCAAGATATGCAACAGCTAGATTTAAATAATGGGAAACAATACTGTGCTGCAAAGACATTATTTATTTCTGATTCAGACAAGAGGAAGCATTTCATGCTTTCGGTTAAGATGTTTTATGGTACAGGACAAGATATTGGTGTATTCCATTCAAAACGTATTAAGGTCATCAGTAAACCTTCCAAAAAGAAACAATCTCTGAAGAACGCAGATCTATGTATAGCAAGTGGCACCAAAGTTGCTCTTTTCAACAGGCTCCGTTCACAAACTGTGAGCACAAGGTATGTGGCTTTGTTATTTACATCTTCCAACTTATCATCTTCTGCTATGTCCAAGGTTTATGACTTTTAAATCTCGTATCTTACTCTTCAAGGTATCTTCATGTTGAAAATGGGAATTTTCATGCAAGCTCAACTCAGTGGGGTGCATTCACAATTCACCTCTTGGATGACAATGAAAGTGAAAGTGAAGAATTCACTGTTCGTGATGGTTATGTACATTATGGCTCAACTGTGAAACTTGTATGTTCAGTTACTGGTATGGCTTTGCCTAGATTGATCATACGAAAGGTTGATAAACAAATGGCCCTCTTAGAAGCTGATGATCCGGTCTCTCAGCTTCATAAGTGTGCATTTTACATGAAAGATACCGAGCGCATGTACTTGTGTCTAAGTCAAGAAAGAATAATACAATTTCAAGCAACTCCTTGTC
This sequence comes from Aptinothrips rufus, assembly GCA_902196195.1. NCBI lineage: Eukaryota > Metazoa > Arthropoda > Insecta > Thysanoptera > Thripidae > Aptinothrips > Aptinothrips rufus. Next base: position 13,047 of record CABIKL010000228.1, on the reverse strand, counting down.
CTAAGGTAAATCCTAATTTATTTTTCTCTCCCTTTTCTTTTCCAAGTATGTTACTTTGATTTTTGAAGAATCCTATCTCTTTAAATTTTCAGGAGCTGAATAAGGAAATGATAAATGATGGAGCTTGCTGGACGATTATTTCTACTGATAAGGCACAGTACCAGTTCTTTGAAGGAATGGGTCCAGTCAGGTTGCCAGTTACACCTGTTCCCATTGTACACTCTCTTCACCTCAATGGTGGCGGAGATGTGGCTATGCTTGAACTTAGTGGCGAAAACTTTACTCCCAATCTCCAGGTTTGTTGTGTTTCTATTTCTCTTCTTCTTCTTTCTTTTTCACATCAATATAATTTATTTGCTATTTTCATTCTGTTCTAATGTGCCTCCTTTTCCTTGTAAGGTTTGGTTTGGAGATGTAGAAGCAGAGACACTGTATAGGTGTCAAGAAAGCATGCTTTGTGTTGTGCCTGAAATATCCCAGTTTCGAGGAGAATGGAAATGGGTTCGCCAGCCAACACAAGTGCCAGTGTCTCTGGTCCGTAATGATGGGGTTATCTACGCAACAGGTCTCACATTCATGTACACCCCGGAGCCAGGACCACGTCCACATTGTCCACCCGCTGATGATATTGTTAGATCACGGAGGAGTATGGACTCAGAAAGTGAGCCACATAGAGATAGTCAGAATAATTGCTATCCTGCTGTTCCTGATGGTCCATGGAATCAAGCATCATAGAATGTATTGTTTTGAATCTTCCCATATTTGAGACCAAGCCAAAAAGAGCATTTGATTATAGGCCCAGAAAGTTTATGGGACCAACTGTTTTTACTAGTTTAGCATTGCTTGCATATGTAAATTTAATTTAATATGTAATATGTAGGAAATAGATTCTGTAAACATTTTATGCATGATATTTGTGATGTTTTGTGTATAGTATTAAAATCAGACTGAAATCATGTATGAAACTATAGTATTCAATGTGAATTTGCCATGTGTTCTATTTTCATGAAATGGCATACTTCTTGGATGTAGAAGGTATGTTTTGATTTCTGTGATTACTGCCTAAAAGCGGTTTATTTTACTTTCCTGTACTAAATGTACAAGAGCCACTTGCAATAAATTTTAACACTAGATTGTCTCTCTTTTTCATCTGATAACCTGATCTCCAAGTCTTGTTGGTTTTTCATGGAGTTTCAAGTAGAAAGAGGTGTGGGAAGTTGTGTTAAGTCAGCACTGAATTCAGTGCTGACCTCCCTGCTCTCCCTAGACCTTGACAAGATCAGCAACATGCAAAATCAGTATTTGTCTGTACGCTTAATCAAACTCTTAATAGAGATAACTGATATGCTCTGAAGAAACTAATTTGCACTTCACTGAGGGAACTTTCTCTAGTTAGGCACATTGCTGTCATGCAGTCACTTGTGTGCGATGTGAAGATAGTTTGAGACAAGGGTGCCCCGGCTGTACTACTCCTGACTGCTATAATTCTACTGCAGTATAAATGAAAGTTATTGAAACTAAAAGATACCTGTTTACAAGACTGTCTCTGCAGCTTTGTGGCTAGTGGCAGAGGCGCTCCTATTCGGGTCCAGAGATTTCAAGTTCAACTCGCAGCAAATCTTCTCCCTTGCCACTTCAACAGACTTCACTCCAGTTGTCGGTGAGTTTCAATAACTTTCTTTTTCTTTCTTTCTACATATCTTTTTGTATCAATAACTTTAAATTAGAAAGTAGTAGAATAATAGCTGTTGCAAGAAGAGCAGACAGACCCATCACTTTGAGCTTTTATGGAGATAGTTTGGCGTCAGGATTTAAGTGATGCTGATATGCTGACATAAAATACATATTCACTGTTATAACAACTTCATTGTCACAATATTCAAAACAAATAAAGAAAAACTACAAATTTTTTCACAAACTTAATCAACAATATATTAATTACAATTTAAAGAAAATACATCTTTGATAACCAGGGTGAGGACAACTGAATATGGACGGCTGTAAGTATGCAGTATAAGAATGATTTGAGCATATATTCTTCGTCTGTACATAATAACGAAATGACTATCTCTTATAAAAGTTTATACATTAAAGAATAAAATTTTACAATAGCTGGCAATTTTGCCTCCTCCATGACTAGAGGCTACAATGCTGCTCCAACCATGAAAAATGATAAGACACATATTTACAAATTATCCATGGCAACTATGCAAGTTCATCTTCTTCCTATAAATATTTAAAGAGAAGCGATGTTCAACGTTATTTGCATCTAGAGCTGGACGTTTCACATCTCTGGCACAGCATAATAATTGAGTTAAATCCAAACATCATCACAAATTTCTTTGATTATTTCTTTTTAAGAGGAAAGAGACATGTCGTCTGCGGCAGTGAGTACATAATCACTTGCTATGCAGCAGAATATTTGATACGAATCATTGGTCAACAAACAATCACCAATACATTAGGTATCATACATTGAATTATTCAATTACTCATTTAATTCTCAAAGATCGCTGCTTGTTCATATTTGTGAGCATGAGGGAAATGTACGATGTCAGCAGATCATCCATTTTGTATCCTAATGATGTCTCACAAAGCAGTTTTGATCCTCGAACCAAATTTCCTATTGTCATATGGAAATAGGTGTTACCGGATGACCAATTTGAAATACGTGTGAATGGGTGAGTGACAATTATTTCCTGTAAGAGATAAAATCATAAAATTAGATAAAGCCTCGTAAGGACTCTTCCAGAAAATTAAAAGATTCTCATTTATGTTTAAATTACCTTGTCGACAGGATTAATAAGACTAACGCCATGTTTATTTATGGCAATCAGGAGCATTTCTGGGCAGTTTGGCTCTGTTGATTGCTTGACTTCAAAGAAAGCTGATCCAAATGTTGGCCACCTATATATAATTTTCAGGAAAGTAATCTTAGCATCCTCTGGGCTCATTCCTGGAAAAGACATGAACTGGGTCATTATTATGCTTCTAACAACAAGTTTCTTTAACAGATTCATTTATTGACTGTTAAACTATCTTGATGACCTCGTACATACCTGCATCAGTATTGTAGGCTGCCACAATTGCTCGCTTCCACTCACTGGAGCTTTGCATTTTAATCATATCAGCAGGCACAAGCTCTCGAACCATTTGCCTGGATACCAAAGAAACAATATTAATTCAATATTAACACAAAGTGTAGAAAGTTATCCACTATATCAACTAGAACTCACGGAATTGCCTGTAATTCTTGTTTGCTTTCTCCAAATCGAACTCTGTAGACAAGTGCTGCAAGGCGGGCAGCTTCTTCTTTGTTACATTTATGATAACCTGTCCAAGAGTAGAACACATCAGTACCACTACCACCAAACAATCTGTACTTGAGTTTCAAATTTTCTGAACCTGTAACTTCCTCAAATCTATTTTATCTTCTTTACCTCTTAGCAGTTTGGGCAGCTCCTGATGGAAATGGAAGATTAGGTCTGCATTGCGATCTTTCCCAGGAACTGTGTTGGTCCATAACTTTTTCATGAAGAAAACTTGGTATGTGAATTGAGGCGTAGCACCTGAAATTTCCGAATAAGGTTTTACAACCACAAAAGATTATTAACTAATCAAGCATATAGAGTTTATTGTGACTGTAGGAGATGAAAGCTCTTACCATCTCTTGATGGTCGTGCCTTTTTGATCCAGTCTGTCAGATGTCTGACAAAATCAAAGAAGAAATCACCTTCAGGCACAGAAATCACTTTGTCTGCAATCTTTACAAACAGACTAAAACCTTCACTGGAACGTAAATTCAGCCTTTGGGAAATGTTTTGACAAAAGTCTTTAGCTCTGGTTGATGAATCAACTTCAAATGCCTGTGCAAAAAAAAAAAATTTAAAAAATAATTGTATCACTGAGCTCTAATTCTCTCTGAACAGTGATTCATTGGCACACTTACTTCGTCTGTGTCATCTGGAAAATAAACTTTATGGAATATTTGGGTTGTTTTGTGTTGAATTGCTTCAACCTCGACCTGGTGAGGAGGATATTTCCGCTGACCATTTCTTAATGTCTTCTGCAATCTTTGCAATGAATCCTGAGATATCGGATGCCGACGAGATCGCAAAAACTGTGTCAATTCCTGTTGAAATCACATTACGATCATTATTTTTTTAATATTCAGAAAAAGTATCAACAAAATATTGCCATCCAAAAGTTTGAGAAATATATCCACAGTGTACCTTAAGCAGGCTCTGGCTGCAGGCAAAGAGGCCCGTTGCGAGCCACATTAATTCCCAGCCTCTCTCCTCACTGAGGCGGTTCCTGTTATCCGTAAGCTGTTTCATAATCTGGCAATATATTTCATCTCGAAGAATTTCCTGCAAATAATCAAAGACATATCATTTTTCTGTAGAACATACTTACAGTATCAATTTTGAAAACAGAAGATTACACCAAATAGCACATATTTTTAACAGATAATATATTCACATGTTTTAAAGGGCCATCAAATATTTGGTCAGTGTCCACACGTCTTTTGCTTGGAAGATCGCCCATGTATTTTAACATAGCTGTAAATGCATAGCAAGCCTCTTCAGCTAGTTCATCTTTGGAAAGAAGTTTTCTTAATAATGGTTGCTTCAAAGGCTCGCGAGAGTGGCGCCAAAGCTCATCAGAGTTCCCACGCCGGGCTGTAGTTAAAGTGAGCGCCTTTGACATTGTTCGCTTTGGGGGTGTTCTGCACAAAAAATATATTTATGAGAGTAAGATAAAAAATTCAAACGATCTAAAACAACAGTCAAATAATGGCGCCTTACCTGAAGTGATCTAGGGAGTACTCCATTAGATTGTGCGGCTTTTCGCGAGGTTCAGTACCATTAACTTGAGTTGGATACAATTTTCGACCATGCTCTGCTCCTTCTAAACTGAACAGTGCCTGTAACAAATTATAAAATCTAAAAATAGATCATTCATTTTAAAACAAGACTCTAGACAATTTCGTTTATGGTGTACTACCTACCAGAATATCATTGGGTGGCTTGCTAAGAGCAGGAAGGACATATACAGTTTCTGCAGGAAAATCTCCTCTTTCCCCAGTCCTCTCACATCTTCCAGCACACCAGCCTGAGCTCATTACCTTCTCTCCAGTGCTATCATCTTCCAGTAATATAAGGTCCCCTTTTTGGAAGGATAAAAATGTAGATCCTTCTCCTGTAGGCAACAGAGAGCAGTCAATATAAAGGTACAGTAAAAAAGAAATACAAAAAAAAAAAAAAGAAGTAAACATATGATATTAATTACCAGGTGCTTTGTAGTCCTGTAATGCTATGACAAAGGTGCTTCTCTTTTTCAGACCCTCCAAAAAATATACCACCAAATCTCTAATATCCTCAGCATTAGGGCTCTGGAATGTAAATTCTTCACCTCGAACAGTTGAAAGAGTAAACGTCTGAGTGAATACTTTGTTAGTCCTAGAACAGAAATAATATTACTCTTATAACAGTTTGCATGAGGAAAGGAACCTAAGACTCACAACTTTGTATTTCCAACAAGGTTTCCTGAAATATTAGAAAATATTACACCAATTTTTCTTACTTTTGGCTGGAAACAGTTGTTATTTCTGGAAAACTAAGTTCCAGTAAAACTTGTTCTTGATCATCAACAACATAAACTCCAGTCCAATTTACAGCAATAATCACATCATTTTTAGGAAGATTGGGTCCTGAAGAGAAAATTTAACACATTATGACTTTCAAAAATACTCATGGCTTACAGAATGAAACAAAAATGAGAACTGCAGACAACCACTTGTTCCTGTTACCTGAATTTCTATATGCCTCATAAAATCTTGAGAAAAGAAGGGGCCACTTAAATTTGGCATAGCTGACAACATCTTCTTTGACACGCAAAACTGGAACTTGTTCCTTCAAGTAGTAACTCTGAGAGAAAAACAGGGATTTAATGCTTGTACTTACTCACATTCAGAGTATCTATTGTATTGTGAAAATTTACCTTCTTATATGCTTGAACCACAAGTTGCTTCCAACGTTCTACACTTTTTTCTGCATTGCTCAAGCAATAGTCAGGTATGTAATTAGGAAGCAGATTTAGAAGACGTTCGGAGTTCATGTCATTATTATATTCTATGAAGTATTGTTGAGCAGCTATCATAGCTAGATCTTCCTCCTGTAAGAGGTAAAAATAAAAGTAAATTTAAAGGTTCACAATAATAACAGAAAAAGTTTATCTAAACTAAGTAAAGTACAGTGGTATTCATGCTTGGGTTCCTTACTTTGTCGCAGCGGTACTCCCCAAACTTCACTCCTCTGACCACTTGCTGGTATATAAGGTTGGTGGCTACAGCATCTTCAGTGGGTTCATGCCATGGCGCAAAAATTTCTTTCCTAAAGAAAAGTCTCCATGGGGCATTACGCTCTTGGGCCCCTTGCTCCTTGGCGTACTGTTCACATTGAGAGATAGCATCCATAACATGATCACCACCACTGCCAAGTGATGATACCTGCGAATCATTAGGATCAAGAATTGATTATCTGATAAAAGGAAAATTCATACATGGTGTAATAATCTGCAGTTAATACCTTATCAAACAGAGCTATGTAAAGGGAGAATCCAAACTGATCTTTCAGTCCTATTTTGTCAGCTAACTGATTACACAATTCTCGTGCAGTTGTAGCTGAATCAGCAAGTAAGGTCTTGGTATTTCCATCCATGAAGGTTATTGGCAACATAATTGGTTTTTTACTTTTAGTTGCTTGTAATTCAAGCCATGAAGGTGGTTGATTTCTTGTGCCATTGTTGAATGTTCGCTTTAGACGTTCTTCACAGTACGGGGCATACCCTGGGGGTCCCTCTCTAATGAAAGCTCTCAAATAATTAACAAATCTTTCTGATGGAGCAAAACAACCAACACATAAAGATAGAAGGATCCATCCTCGAGCATGTGAAGATTTGTAAGGGTTGTTCGTCAATTGCTTGCAAATTTGGCAGTAGATTTCATCTCTGGAAAGAAATAAAGCAATAAAAATATGAAGCTCCAATCTAGATACGTTTGGCAACTTCTAATTTCCAAATTCTTTTGGTTTTTGTGTTGCTTGCTTACCTCAACTCTGCTCTTAAAATACCATGACCAATAATAAAATGAAGCTTTTCTAGATTTGATGTTGGCCTGGCCTCTAACCAACTTTGATAGCTGTCTGCTGTATGTTCTTCATCTTGAAATCGACGACGCACATCTTCTCCTAATTTATGCTTACGCTTCAGAGTAAGAGACACTAATTTGTGACGTATTGATCGTGGCTTCTGTTTCAGGTAAGATTCCTGGAAAGTAATTACGGGCTGTAAGATTTTTTCTAGTACCATCATCACTACAAATCAGAGTCATTTTCTCATTTTGTTTTTTTCTACTTTCTCTTTCACTTACTGGATCCATTCCCATTAGCTGAGCTTCCTGAAATTCTTTACTTCTAATGAAGTTTCGACCCAAGGTTGCTGTCACTTTACTCATCACTGAAGTATTGTCGCGGTCCATGGTATGGAACCTTGGTTCAGGCAAGTCTCCAGTGAAACGTAGAATAGTGATCCAAAGAGCTTGTGCAGCCTGAAAAAAAGAAAACAGAAAAAATGGGGGGCTCAAAACTATGCAGAAAAGACACATGAATGATAACAAAGAAGTTGTTATTCAGCAGTTAAATAAATAAAAAATAAATTTTCAAGAGTTTTTTAAAACAGCAGCTAGATAAATAAAAAATAAATATTCAAGAGTTTTCTAAAACTCTTCCAAAAATCTTAAAATCTTTACAAAAAATCTTTTTACACTTACCAGTTGGTCTCCCTGTGTATGAAGGGGAAGAAGTGGCTGCTTGAGTGGCTTGCGGCTGTGTTGGTGATTGACTGACGGATGGAAATATGTGGCAGCAAATTTCTGGAACTTGTACTCTGAAAGATCCTCTTCATCTTCACTAACAATTTGCATAGGTGTAATGAGTTCAGTCTGGTCTGCTTTTGGAACAGGCAAGTCCTGGAAAACAAAATAAAATAAAATAAAATAAATACAAAAAGAGGATGAATTGAATTGAAACTAGGACACATATTAACACTTAATATGTTCCAACGTACATTGAAGGCTGATGGGGGCTGAGTGAGTGCAGATGAAGGGACTTCACTCGAGCTCTTGGGCAAAAATCCAAACAACTCGTCCACAACTTGACTATCATCTAACGGCTTGTCCTGTTGCTGCATAGCTTTGTCTATGATGAGCTTGCTTTCGTCTGTTCGTGCCTGAGCAGCAAGTCTCTGCTCTTCCACAGCAAGTTGGAGGTCTTCCAGTCTTTTCTGAAAAAAATGAACATCTGATTGATTGAATGCCCCTCAAACAAATTTGAAATTGAAATAATGAAATGAATATGGTTGAGTTAACTCCAAGGCACAGTGACTATATTTGTCTGCCCACCTTGTAGTTACGTCTCGCTATCTCAGTGGCATTTGGAACTCCTTGATGTTTAAGTTGCAGCTCTTCTTCTCTGAACAGCCTTTGGGCTTCCCTTCTTTGAGAGTATTCATATTGCAATTTCCGGTAACGCCTCTGTGCAATCATTCGTCGTACATGAGCCTGGATTTTAACTATTGCCCATCTCTTTGCTCGTACTTCTCTTCGTAGCAGATACCCCCTTGCTCTAGCTTGCAAGGAAACTATATGTCCCCGCAAATGCCTGAATCGATGGGACAAGACACGAGACCTGATAACGGCCTGCAGTCGCTGATATCCGACCCGCATTCGAAGGTACCTCCTCCTTTGTGCATGAGACTTCCAAAATCTTTGAACTGTTACTGCAGCTGCTCTCAGGCGCTGATACCTAGATAGAGAAAAGCATTTAATGGATAGAACTGAATTCAAACAATCATACAGTTATGAAAATAAAATTCTTACCTCCTTCTGTACACCCATCCTCTGATTGTCTTCTGCAAAATGAGAATCTTCTTGGTCAGAACACGGTCTCTCTCTTGCTCCAAGAATAAGTCATGTGCATCTTTCAGGAACACTTTAGTGCGACCCAACTGATAGTCAGATCTACCTAAAACTGCTTGGCATATACGTGCTGTAGCAGCTCTGCAATCAGTCTGCAAAAAGATATTTAGGAATTACTTTGAACACCCTACACAGCCATAAAATACTTTGACCACAAAGACTCAATATTTAACATACTTTGTGGGATGGAGGAATGCCAGATATTAGGAATCTGTATCGCTCGACAAATTCATTGAAACTGTGTCTAATAGGATATCCTGCTCTACGAATTCGAATTGTCTCCATCATACCTGAGTACCTGAGCTGCCTGCAGCACAAGCCTCTGTCAAACATCTGAAAGAAGTAAGATTGAAAATGAAAGAAAATAAATAGATATAGTTGATATGGTGACCCTTAATTTCTGATATTACCATTGGCTTCTTGAACTCATTAGGCTTGATGCATCGAATGAAGAAAGGTTGACAACTGCTCAAAGTTCTCATTAGTAAATCAAGTGACTTCTTGAACTGGGTGCTCAAGGTAGGAGTTCTTTTCCGTGTTTCTGAGCCCATTCCAATATCATCAGAGAAAAGCAGTTGAAGAAAGCGGTTGCTAGAGATATGAATGAGCTGAAGCAAATCTGCTGAGAAAGTATCTCGGTTCTTTTCAAGGAAACCTGAAAAAATATTAGAGCTCAGTCATCAAAAATTCTGTTTTAATTGAACAGATGTTGGTTGAAAGTATGAGAAATTCCATATTTACCTCTTGTGTCATAAAAGACAACTCCAGCAAAGTGATTTAGACCAAAACTAGTGTTGATATCAGATTTAGGCTTCAAATAATTACGATGGCTTCCATGGGTCTTATGAAGCTTTGCTAACATTGTTTGATCTGTTCCCTGAAAAATTGTTGGATTTTAAAATATCAATAGTTAAAAAAATTAAAACTATTTGCTGTATTTTCAATGATGTTTTTTGATAGTTTTAAGTAATATCCAACTTTACCTTGGGAAATTTTGATTCCTCATCTATTAGAGCCATGATATTGAGTTGCTTGGATGCAATCAGGTCTAATGCATCCTGATTGTCCACAAACTCTATATGTTGCCAATTGATTGCTTCCAGATTATATTCCTCTTGCTCTAATTTGAAAATGTGTTGTACAAAAAACTGTTGCAAATTTTCATTAGCATAGTTAATGCAGAACTGTTCGAAGCTGGAAGAGAAACAAACAAAACTTTTTTATTCACTCAAAATTAGCTTGAAAATTTGACATCTAAGAAATGAATGCACCCGCACACAATACCTGTTTGTGTGGAAATTCTCAAAACCAAAGATATCCAGAACACCAATAGCTGAACGGGCAGAATTTTTCGGCCTATAAATAGCATTATTAATTTTGTTAACAATTAGCACAAAGAGACGGCCGTAAATTCCTTTCACAAAGGCATCCCTAACATCCACTGATTGGTCCCTGGACAAAGTGGATACCTTTTAAAAGAAGAAAACAGAATTAGAGTACATTAATCATCTTTCTCTTTCTTTTTGTAGATTAAACGCACAATGGATAGGATGAGTTTTACTTACAACTGTCTCGCCATGAGCAAACAAGGTTTTTCTTGTGAGTGCATCAATGAGAGGTTGTTTTGGCACACCTAACAAACTTGCTACTCTCTGAACATTGGTTAGGTCTGGTATTTCTGTTGCATCCAAGTTATCTGAAAGAAAAATAATATGGTAAGATCAAAGTGCTCACTTAGATAAAAAATAATGAAGGGTTCACAAATGTACACTTACCAATTACTGAAGCTTTGTACTTGATATTTCCAATGTGTAGTAAAGCAGCCAAAAGTTTCAGAATTTCCCAAATTTCTTGGTCAGAGAACAGTAGTACCTTCATTGCCGATCTTATATCAGCAAATTCTGCTGCATCATCTCTCCCCTCACATGTAATAGACCCACCCTGGAAATACAAATTTCGCCAAAATGTCAACAATACGTCTCGTCAATACACAATTTGATTTTAATAGCATTCCCACTTACTCCTGTAAGGTAGCGATACTGAGATGCATCACCCAATTCCAACCGTTGTTTTTCATCTTTACTGAGTCCAGCCAGAAGGCAGTAAAATATATGATAATTTCTTTCATCCTGGGATTGTGATACAATCCGTGACTTTTCTAGGAGATATTGTTCTATTTTTGCTCCCTCAATAACACCATGTTGGTTGAAATGGATATCTATGTATTTTCCAAACCTTGAAGAATTGTCATTTCTGATAGTCTTTGCATTTCCAAAAGCTGGAAATTTAAAAAGATTGTTTACCAATACAATAACCATACAATCCATATAATCTCGCCAACTTAGTTATTTCAAAGATTAAGATGTTCAATATTACCTTCTAAGATTGGATTAGCTTCCAAAATTTGCTGTTCAATCCATGAATGTTTGCCACTGATTGCAGCCAAGTATTGGAGAATGAGCTTAGTACTCTCAGTTTTACCAGCACCACTTTCACCACTGAATAGGGAGGACCAGACATATGAAATTATTACTTTTCGTTTAGTACTTCAAAAGTAATTTTGCTGATTAAGCATGAGTCTTACCTAATTACAATGCACTGATCTTGTCCATATCGTTTCATATGGGTGTAACTGTTATCTCCAATTGCAAATATATGAGGTGGCAGTTCACCAATTTTACGATCTTTGTACAATTTGATTTGCTCTGCCGTGTAAATTGGTAGAATTTGATATGGATTAACAGCAACCAGAATTGAGCCAGTGTACGTCTGTAAGATAAATAAGTGTTATTTAATGAAAAAGAAGCGAATGACAAAACCCGGACATAAAAAATGTCAATGGTAGATAGGCTTTTACTAACATAGATGAGATTTTCATTGTATCGAATTAGAAGATTCCTCAGGATGCCAGCTTCATGCAGATCTCCAAGTGATATCATGTCCTCCACCCCTTGCACCGAGGTGGCATGCATCGCCTTGATGCGTCTCTCAGGGGTGAGCCACTGCTCCTGAAGTACAAAGCATCAGCTTGTAAATTTTCATTCCAAATCAGGCAAAATAGGCAATATTAAAACAAAATTGTTACCTTCCCGTCGTCATCTTTAACTTGTATTCGACGACCCTCCGCAGAAATGACCCTTGCTCCAATAGCCACATCGAACTCATGACCCGAGATCGGCTCAATCCAGATGTAGTCGCCCTGAGTGAAAATTACCAACGTTACTAAAAATAGCAAATGTACAAGTTTTCACGCAAACAGTCGAAATTTCTCTTTAACATGTCTATCGCTCCTGTTGAATTTGTTCGTTTCTGTTTTGTGTTTTGCTTTCTTGTCGATTTGCAGGACTGCGGTGTCTGCTTCCAGTGTCCCCAACGTAAAACTTTTAAAACTTTACGTTAAATTTCTCTGTACCTTTAGAGCTTTGAATTTTTAAGATTGACAGAAAAAGCCTTAAAATTCTTCGGAACTTTTTTTTTTTAAGGATTTTCTATGTTGAAATTATTTGCGTTCCAGGTGAGGGCTGCTCAGACTGGAGAGGAGGGAGGAAGCGTCCAAAAAAACTATGCTTTATCGCAGAAAATCGTAAGAGCACGACTGTTTTTTCGCCTGTAAAGGAAACAAACTGATCAACGATAGAGAAATTCCTCTCTATCTAGATTCCTACTGGTTTTTGGAAACTAAAGAAAAGAGGAACGTGTTATTCTAAGAAATGTAACGCAGCAGACGGGCGATAGCGGAGGGAATGACAAGTCAGTGTAAAACTCCTCGTCCTTTTTTTATGCTCCTCCTGGAACGTATTGAAAGTAATTGGGGACTGAACCCCGTACTCACCCTGGTTACGATCACCATGTCTCACTCCGGGCCGGCGGGCCACTCATGCGCCGCATGTAGGGCCAGGCGACCTCCTGCAACAAGAAGAGAAGCACTTCAGTCACAGTTAGTTATTGACACACCTATTGACAATTTCGATTCAGATTCTCTCTCTTTTTTTTTTTTTTTTTTTTTTTTT
>CABIKL010000227.1:0-26892 GCA_902196195.1 Aptinothrips rufus | reverse complement strand
AAAAAAAAACGGACCCCATCAGTACATCAGAGATAGCCCCTTCACTTTACAAAACAATGAAAACACCAATCTATCAAGTATTTCAAGATTACCTAATTTGATTTTTGAAACTGATAGGCCAAAAATGTTGATTACATCACTTAAAAAAAGAATACCAACTTTGATACTTCGCTTGAAAAGAAAACATAAAAACAGAATGAAACATAAAATTTCCATTACTTTGCAAGACCCACTGAAGTAGTTGTATTTGTTAGACCTTTAAAACAAAACAATTAGCATTTCATTTTAATTAAAAGCATGAAATAATGCCGAACAGCCATTATAAATATATTTTAGAGTGCATAACAAAAGGAAATTACCCCCAGACAACCACAGATCCACTAAATCAGCACCAATACTCAAACATGTTCCGTCCACAACGATTGCTCAGAGCCACTCACTAATGGTTGGACTACTGATCTCATGATGACTTCCTGCAACACCTATGTTTTAAATTAAAACAATAACTTAGCAACAAAATCTTATACTACTGCCACAGTTATAGAAGCCATCAACTGATCATAATTTTCCCTGCCCTTACTACCCTGTTGCCACTTCATTGCCTAACTTCACAAACAGCAACTCATTCATACATAGAAAAATACCTTATAAAACACATAAGAGGCCCGCAGTACAGCTTACAGGGAAAAGGGGAAAGATTTAAAGGATTAAAACTCAAAGTATGTCAACAGGGTAGTACATTGATTTAGATGGGGGCAGCTGGCCTGAAGGGTGGTCCACATAGCCTCCCCAATTACCATTCAGTTCAATATGGAACTGAAACAGTATTTTTTAATTTTTGTTCACAATAAATAATTTGTAACTTTGTTACCAAGTCAGCAACAATATGATGGAATGTGAGGATTGGTTGCAGCAGACTAACATTTAAAGTTTGGTCCAGGACCAGATCAAAATATTTTGCCTAACATTAGTAAAGGCAGGGATATGCTTTTTCAAGGCATCCTGTGGTAACCAATACTGCGACAATATCCTACTTACTGTCCATTTCTCGCTATGGAGAATACCAATGTAAAAAAATACCATTGCAGTCCCAAGTTTAATGTGCACATGTTATTACAAATGGCACAACAGTATAAACGAGTATAGTTATTATTTTTATGACCCGTGGCTGCCAACCGCTCAAAGCAGTTAGAGAATTCCCCTCCTGGATGAAACCTCCAAACAGGAACTCAGACTAGGTCAGCCACGCAAACCTTTAATACCTTTGGCACTCGCTAAGTACATTATTTCACAATTCTGACAAAACAGCAACAGGCATCACCAGGAGTGAATAAAGCCAGGAAAGGTCGTCACCTTTTCTTTTTTTGTACCACTATCAGTCTAACAGGTAACACCGCTCTTGAGGCCAGTAAGAAAGACGCTCATCATTCCTACACTAGTTCAAGAGACAGCAACAGGCAACAAAACAAAGTAGTTACCATTACTATGTGTATTTTGAATCATGCAAAGGCAGAGCCTCACAGGCATGAGATGGTGCCAGTACGTTGCAGATTGCTAGCATGTTTACAGTCACCAAAGCAAGAAAAAACAGAAAGAAAAACATCAAAACACATTAAAAATAATATCTTACTTTGAATGAACTGAATCTATCACTTAAAAATAGATCAGCTACAATTTCTTTCATTAAAACAGGTCTAGGCTCAGGAGAGAAAATGTCCAATTTCAGTAACTTGGGAGTTCTTGATGAGGACACTCCACAACTGAACAGGTCTGAATGCTTATATGTCCCCTTAACGACTAGAGTTACTAACACTTGTGCAAACTCTCATCGATGCAGTCTTGATTTTACTCGGCTCCCACGAGTCTGCTCGTACCAGAACAATGATAGGTTGAAGTAATTATTCCGCCCAGTTGGATGCCGCTTACTGACGACGGCTTGCGTAGCCGCCTCGGTTGTTGCCGTTGTTGATGTTTCCGCCGCGGCCACCTCCTTGGCCGCCAGCTCCTCCCTCACCACGGTTGAAGTTTCCATTGCCACGCCCGCGCATGCCAGAGCCACCGCCTCCACGGGGTGCAGATCCCGGTTGGCCAACCCTGCCGCTGTTGTTGCCCATTTGGTTATTGGGCCTCCCCATCATGCCACCGTCACTACCAGGGCCAGATCTGGGTCCTCCACTTCCAGTGTCATTCCTGCTCCTAGGCTTCTTCTCTTCCACATTCAGTTTCTGATGGTTATCAAACATGATAGGCTGCAACACAGTAACAAAACAAAAATTAAGACAATGAATGTAGCAAGACACTTTTTAAAGAGTTAAGATGAACGACAAATAAATAACTGGTTACCCTCTTTTCAAGAACAATCTTGACAGTGGCAGAATCTTCAAATGTAATGAATCCATAGTTTGGAACTTTGTTTCCAGCTGGGCCTGCTTTAATATTGGGGTTCTTGCTATGAATGCGTAGATCAGCCACAGGTCCAAAGTGAGCAAACAATCTCTGCAAAGAGCAAAAGTTTTATATTAGAATCGCAAATACAGCAAAGAATATGATATTCAGTTCAAATGCTTTCAATAAAAAATATTGAAGCACCTTTAACTCTTCTTCAGTGGCGTGGTGAGGTAGGTTACCCAGGAAAAGCTGGTTGGAATCTGGGTACGAGGAAGTTGAATTGCTTGGACCAGATCGACGGCGTTCACCATCTGGGAAATAAGATATTTAATTGAAAAAGAGCTCCAAATCATACTAGCACACAGAAGAAATAAGATTCTTACCAGAATCATCGCTGAAAGGGGGGCGACCACCTCCTTGCCTGTCCATGGAGCTGCGCCCCACACCCCTCACAACATTAGCACCACCACGAGCCAGACGACCATTTCCAGGACCTGTACGCTGTGACATTGGAGGACCCGTCGTTACAGGTCCCTGATCAATACGTTGAGCAGGAGGCTGAAAGCATGATTATTTTATTTAGTACACAAACTGCCTCATTTTCCGACAATCAACACTGTGACATGACTCAACTCACCGGTGAAGTTGGAGAACTTTTAGTAACAGAGCTAGCAAAATTTGCACTCTTCAACAATGTAGCATATGTTTTGGGCTCATTCACTACAAATGAAAAAATAATTAGCATTTTTAAATAGAAGAGAAAAAATTAAGAAAAAATTACAAATTATGAATAAATTTTTTGCAAACCTGTTTCGCTTTGAGGTTCTTCGTAGGAGTCATTCAATGCTGGCTCAACTTTCTCATCTTGAGCAGAGCTCAAAACCTCCGGTTCCTCCTCAGGCTCATCTCCATGGCTTTCAATCTGCTCTTCAACGTCCTCTGCAGCCTCCTCAGGCACATTAATGGTTTCTTCCACTGGGGCTTGAGGAGGTTGCTGAGGCAGAGGAGCCGTGGGCGCAGGTGCTTGTGCTGCTGGAGTTGGAGCAGTCTGGGTTAAAACTGGAGCAGCAGACTGAGGGATTGCTTGGGGTGCAAGCGAAGGCATGGTGGCAGACAATTCCTCCATGTGTACCAGTCCATTCACAGTAGGTTGAATAATCTGAGGTTGGCCAGTTATCAGCTGAAAATCAAGAGATTACAGAGAAGTAATGTACCTGCACTACTCAGTTATGAATCAGAAGTCAACAGCATGTATAAAACTAGAAAGTAATTTTTACCTGCTGAGGGTGAGGAGGTTGGTAGTAGGGCTGGGCTTGAGGCAGTGGTTGCTGAGGAGGAGACTGGGGCACTGACAAATCTCCTGGTTCAGTATCTTCCTCAGCTTCAGATCGGCCAGATTCATGGTCAAGATCCTCGTCACTCACAAGCATGTCCTGGTAGCGGAAGATGTCGTTGTGGACATAGTACTTCTTAGGGGATTGAGCAGCAAGCACAAAGGTTTGAGTAAACCGTCGCATGGGCTGCCCACCGTTAGAAAGCTCACCAGTCACCTAAAAGAGAATTTTAAATTGCAATTCAAGTAAACAGAGGAAACACAAGGAGCGTCAACCATTAAGAAAGTACTCACCTGAACGACAACACCATCACCAAGAGTGGCCTGAGAGTCAACCTGACTAATCTTCGCGTGACAATCACGGAAGTTCAGGCGTTGAATCATTTGATGGATTTGACGTTGACCGACCATTGGCTTTGTTTCACGGTTAGGAGGATCCAACCCACCATGCACAAATGACGAGTTGTTGTTATAAAACCTGCAAAACCACGGGCAATTTCTTTTTACTTTTCATATTTAAATTAGAAATATTTTTGAGGAGCTGATAATGAGACCACATTAACATACCTGTGAAGATGTGCAGGTGCTTTGTTCAGCAGAGTGTAGTACTGGCGAACAAACTCACGCCCCACACACTGTGGGGTTGGAGGGGCCTCCATGACCATTTCCTGGGGTGGTTTGTAGGGACACAAAAACAGCAAAATATCAAGATAGGTTGGAGATGGAGTAGATCTCAGGAAGTCTCTGGAAGTAAGAAAAGCAAAACAACAAAGGTAATTAGAGTTCAAGTGCAGGTCAATGAATCTTGAATGTGTTAATCCCCCCCATTTCTGAATGAGTCAAACAACTATGGCTACTTTAGGTGGATCCAGAGGGAATTTCAAACAATATCCGAGGTGACCAGAGGTACTCATCTTCTACATTTTATTTAAGTTATGCATTACTTAAATTTCAAAGATAAGGTATGCAGCCTGTTGGGCGTGAGGTAAACTCAAGGACTGGAGAAGACGACCGGCAGGGATGCACATTGGAATGAAATCAACACTACGTATTCACAGAGCTCCTGAAGCGAGCCTCCTTAAGACACATCTCTCTTGAGAAAGTAATTGAAAACAACAAATTTTGCGTTTTGGAGCACTAAAAGTTAACAGTAGCCTTGCGAATGAACAATGAGCAGCATGGCGGGGTAGGGTTCGACCCGTCAACTTCGCGGGCAACTGCTAGCAAACTTGTGATTTGGAGACTAACCAAACGCTAAATTGTTAAATTAAGTGCTTGCGCACTTCCCTTAGGACATAAAATTGGGTTCATACCGGTCCGAGCGGTGCCCTTTGAAAGTCTACTGCGTCGCACACGACTCCAACTAGTGCCTCAGGATGAAGCGCGTAGGTACAAGGTCCTGACTACCGCACCAAGCGACTCCGATTCAAAGCAAAGTACTGTAATGCGACTCACCTAGCTTGTTTTGATGGGTACGGGTATCAGCGGTGGTTGTGGAGGGAACTTAACGCTACTATCTACAGATAATATGAGTCACAAATTTGCTACGTTTGTTAGGCCTAGGCGTACGAAATGAAGTGGTGAGAGGGTGCACTCCCTAACATAACCATCGAGCACACTGGTGTCACCACATGTGTTTTGCGCAGGCGAGGTGCGCAGAAGAATATGGACGCGTTCCGGAACGCGTCCGTCCCGACCAGGTCCCGACTGGTCCCGACTACATTCCAGAAGCTTCTATGAAATGGTCAGTTTTTGAATGATTTCGTCATTGACCATTTGTTGAATGCATTACTCTATAATGTCGCGATTCATTGTGTTAATGAAACAAATTTCTGCTTTTGCTGTGATTTGTCCCTGGGATACCCGTGGGTGTGTTGTTTATCCGGAGCGGCCATGCTTGCACATCGGTTCAATGCCGAATGAGGTTCTCATGTTTTGGTTTCTCTCAGCTTTCAATTTGTGCAGCTGCTTTGTAACAGCAGATGTGTGGCGAACTCAGTCACTGGCATGAGTTCTAAAACAGTAATTGCACAATTACTCTCAAGGCTATCCACCATTTTACTCCGGATCAACCGATCTGAGTGTGAATTTATTTTACTCCGGATCAACCGATCTGAGTGCGAATTTAAGGATCAATGGCGTACACTTACACACACAAAAAAAAAGGTTGTTTTAAATTGCTCAAGTATGAATGGGGTAAGGTTGAGATCCAATGAGAATGCAACAGAAGTACTGTAGAAATTTTATTTTCAAAAATTCCTACAAGTGCTAAAAGACCCATGTTGTTGGTCATAGCAAAACATTAATAACATAAATTTCTGACAATGATTACATTCTGTTTACTGACTGGCAGAAAGCCGTTGTGGGGATATTGACATGTCACGGCCGAATTGCTCATCATAGAAAATTCCTTACTCCTAGGTGACTGCTTCAGCAGGTTGTCAGGCCACTTGCCATAGGAAAAATACAATAAATACAATAAGTAATGTATTAAAAAGCATCTTGTTTTCATTTTATATTTATTATGCCATGTGGCAAGATGGAATATAAGTGTATCTATCCATACACAGACTAAAACAAAACAAACAAAAAAAAACATTCACAGAACTCAATTAATAGAGTTATTCCACTTGTACACACAGCATCATCTTCTGTTATTGTGTCCTAAAAATAAGACTGCATGCCAGGCTGC
This sequence comes from Aptinothrips rufus, assembly GCA_902196195.1. NCBI lineage: Eukaryota > Metazoa > Arthropoda > Insecta > Thysanoptera > Thripidae > Aptinothrips > Aptinothrips rufus. Next base: position 20,479 of record CABIKL010000227.1, on the reverse strand, counting down.
TGGTTGACAGCCCCCTTACAATGGAATGACGATGGCGTACATGAAATGAGATGAGGATGAGATGTCCAAAGAGTTTATGCTGAAACAAAAGAAAAGACACATTAAAATCCTATACTTAGTGTAGAGTTTCCTCCAGATAAGAACCCTGAAGCAATAATGACCCACCATGAATGAATGATGATGAAGGTTCGTCCCTTAATATGGTTGATGCCTCTGCGCAGACCGCCCCCTGCCTGTTTTGCCTCCATAGCCACCACTTCCTCCTGCAACACCAACAGAAAGCACTGCAAATGTGATGCTACGAACTTATCCCTTAAAAATTTACTGTGCAAGCACAAGGAAGGAAAAGGCTAAGTGGACTACATAAACAGAATAGGTACTTGGGGTCTAGGTCATAACCAAAATAAGGGAGACAATCCTTCAAATATAATTTTAAAAGAACTCACAACTTGCAATGTATGTGGCAAATAAAAATATGATCTATCTTTGCAAAAAGAAGCTACTCAGAATTTAACCAACCAAGATGAAATGAAAACTACAGGGGTGGCTTCCGCAATATGATATAATGCATATACAAAGCTTCCATAATGGCACCCTCAGGGACACATAAATGCTACTTACCATAACCGCCATAATTGTTGTAACCACTGTAGTCGTATCCACCGTAGCCGCCATAGCCGCCCCCATATCCGCCACCATAGTAGTCATATCCACCTCCATACCCTGCAAACAAGAAACAAAATACGTGTAAGAAAACTGAATACTTAGGCAGACTGCTACTGAGGATTGGGATCGGAGTAGTTACTATTAGCGCATGAGGATTAGTTAATCTACAGTTAAAAATACCAACCATCATAGCCCTGGCCATAGCCATAGCCCCCGTAGCCCTGGTTTCCCCAGCCTTGGCCTCCGTAGCCTCCTAGAAAAAAAGATCAAAATTAGTCGGGGCTGATGGCCCTTTACTTTAACTTTATGATGGTCAGCTTTACTTTTTGTCAAGAGCAAATCCCCATGGCTTTCTAATGTGCTGTTTCCTCAGATAATTATTTGGTAAAGTTTCCTCAATGCTCGTCAGTAGCAGAACTGGATGAACCCATCATTGAAACTCAGCACCCCTGCCTACCCAGACATCACGCCCCCGTCCCTTCGACCCCATTATTACCTCGCCCACGGCCTCTGCCTCCTCGTCCTCCGCGACCGCCTCTCATGCCACCCATCTCGTTGGGCTTAGGTGTGGCTTTCTTCACGTCAACCTCTTTCCCGCTGATGGACTGTTTGGGGTTCTTGAGGAGTTCCATAACGACTTGCTCAGACTCGAAAGTGATGAAGCAGAAGCCTTTTCTTTGGTTCTTGGTCTTGTCAAATGGCATCTCAACTTCAACAATCTGCAACAAATTAAAATGCAATCAGCACATTGCATAGTGTGACCTCTGTCTATAACAAGTCTGCACATTCCTCAGACTAGTGGTATGCTATCTTCAAAACTGATCAGTAGCAGAACTGGATAAACCCATCACTGGATGAAAAAGTAACAACATTTGGGAGCAAAATAATACGTACTGTGCCGAACTGAGCAAAATGGTTCTTGATCTCATCATCGCTAAGCTCTGAAGTGAGACCACCTACGAAGATCTTTCCATGCCTTGCCTTGGCCTTTTTGGGGTCCACCTTCTTGTTATTGATTATGTGGTCTCCAGCTTGTAATACCTAAACCAAAGATAGTTACAATAAGAAATACATTAAAAAAAACACAAAAAAAAACCACTCCATATCAAACTAAGATTTAATAATCAGTTATAACAAATGACATCATGAAAAGTCAGGAGAACGAAAGTTATAAGAAAACATCATTCAAATATTAAAACTGCAACTAGAGAGTAGACTATCAGAGAAAAGAAGTGACATCAAAATGTTTCAGGAGAACGAAAGTATTAAAACCATCATTTAGTCTACTACTCCTTTGAGAAAAAATACGAACTTCACATACCTTATCAATCGTTGAAGACTGTGAGAAGACGATGAAGGCAAATCCCCGAGATCGTCCAGTTGTAGGGTCAGTCTTCACATTGATGCTCTCTATCTCACCATAGGTCCCGAAGTGTTCCCTCAGCTCCTCTGCAAACATATAAAAACAAATAAAGAATGTGTTCGAGGATGGCAAAAGTAATTCCTAGCTTTCAGTTTAAGGGTCATCCCACCCAGCCCTCTCCCAAATTGACTTGCATTGACTATTAGAGAAGTACTCACTATCTGTAGTTTCCCAGCTGAGACCACCAACAAACAGTTTCCTGAAACGACAGATTTACTATGAGAAAAAGAGGTCATTGAGCTCAGACCTAAGTCTAGCCAAGGAAGCTTTACTTTAACCTGGCTTTAAAGTTTCTTTAAGTTTCCTAGAGTGTATCAAACAAGAAAATTACTGTACAGTCAATGCAAGAGCAATCCTTAGGAACGGCAGCAAACTGAACTTCAATGCTCAATGGAATCTGCAAGAACTCCAGTAGGAAGAAAAACATCTGCAAATAGTTACGAGAAATGATGCTGGATGACAAATTGTGAAATTATGACAATTATATTGAAGACTGACAGTGATTCTGGTCAATTGATTTAGGCGGCCCAAAACAAGCAAAGCAAAATGGCCCAGAATGACCAGACAAGACTCATTTAGACCACAAGAAAGTAACCCAGGGATAAATACCATGGGCCTGCTCCACGCGATCAGCTCCCCGACTGCTGTGGTGAGGCATGTCACCTGCAGGAAAGGAAGACAGGTTAGTCAACACCACTCCACAAGCGAGCGCCTCCTTTCTTCAGGAACATTTTGTCTTGAAGACAATCAACGGCGTTACAAGTACTTACTGACCACCCACAAACTTTAAGGCTGCTAAGGCTAAGGAGCCACACAAAGCAGATTTCGCCGAGAGCAGGCACAGGTTGAAAAAACTTGCAAAATTTACATAATTACTCATGGACTAAACTAAGAAGTGAAACTGCCACCAAATCTTAATACTAAATAAACAAATTATGCAACATTTCTAAATTTTGTAAAGAGGCTGACCTTAATAACCTGAAATCCACAAGAGCAAAATGTAACTGAAGGAAAGGAAGTACAAGAAAATAAAAAAAAAAATCTTAGAACTAAATTCTATAAATAACTGGAAATGAGGTAAAATTCATTTTAAGACACGATAAAGTTTAATTTCAAGAAAAATTGAAACTAAAAGGATGTTGTTTGTTATCAGCTTGAACTGCAGAAAAGATGAATTGAACTTGAACTCGTTATTAACATCTGAGAATTAAACTACTTCAAACTGGTACCACATGCCATAAAACAGCTCTTTCAAAAGTAAAGTTAGACCCAAGACAAATGGACAAAACAGCAACCCACTATAGCAAAATAAAAATTCCCAAAAAAAGATGAATCAAGAATGCACCAACGTTAGACCTGTAATGTAAACAACCACTGAGAGAAAGAATTGCAATGACCAAATCCAAAATTGAAAAGAGGTGTTTCTTAAGGCTCGAGGTACCAGAATGAAATTGGCAATATTAAGTTAGCAGCTGAAAAAGAAGTAACTGAGGAATTTGAGAACCTTTACGTTGAGTGGAAAAGACATCTATCTCAAGGAAACATCCATCCTCGGACGGCTGAGCAGAAAACACGAGCTTAGAGCCCTCAGATAACTACCTCACATTCGCTCGTGAAAGGGCAATCTAGTTTAACATCTTCGCACGGAGGTTTCACAGTTAAGAAATGAAAATGGCCGCCACGCCAGCGTGGAACCAAATCAGAATAAAACCGGCAAGCAAAAACAAGACTATCAGGGCTTCTCTCTATAGACCAAAAGTTACAAAACTGCTGAAAATAGAACAGGAAATTTACGGCGACTGGTAGTCGTACGCAAACAATCAAAATGGAAAAAGAACAGTGCCCGTCCGACGGGTACTCAGAACGCAAAGACGCTAAAACCCAAGCGTACTTGACAAAGCCGCCATGTTGAGAGAAAAATCGATACAAAAACGGCAATGCGATAACATGCACAAAGAACAATAAAAACCAATTGCGATTTAAACTGAATAAGACGGCAAGAGAAATGACAATTAGAAAGATAACATGTAAACATTTCAAAATGTGCGTACAGAACATGATGCGGCCCTTGGGACACGCTTGGGTCAAGATGAACCGCCACGGGAGCAATACTAGGATTTTGAGAGCCACTACAAAGAAGCATTTCAGTCGGTTTCGAAATGAAATGTGTAAACGCTTAGTGACGCCCTGAGAGAAAAAAACACAGATATGCCTCGATATCAAACAGTCCGGCCGGCTTGTGTCGACGCGACATGGAGATGATGGAAAGGAGGCCAAGTTCTTACCTTTCGTCGTCCTTTCCTGGTGCCTCCGCACTACCGCTATCCTGCGGCGCATCGCCTCCACCATTCATTTGGTCATCCTGCTGGTATTCTTGATCGGTAATGTCTTGGTTAAAACCATTATTGTAATCTTGGTTTTCCGCCATGATTACTTCTACACGAGTTGAAACAACTTAACGTCCTGCTCTCTCCGGTCCCTGATGAGAAAGAGAAGCAAATGAGCCTGCGTCACCAGCTCAGGTCAGCAGGGCAGTGCACTCTGGGAAATTTAGACTCGCGCACACCGTCCCAGAGCCACAGCCAGCCAATGGCAACAGTACAAGGCTGGCCGACGGGCCGTTAAGCATTGACCCACAAAGTACTTTCAGAAAGCCGTAACGAAACAAGCTGCATTTCGATTAATTTTGTTCTATTTCTAGATTGACCATTAACATTGTAGAATCATAAATGTATGATATTTAAAATTCATAGGGATTTTAAAGCGAAAGATGTGAACTACACTTAAATTTTTTTGACTGGTTTAACGACGCAACCTAACGCCACTTGCAGACCCCTCTCGATCTCAAATATCGATTGTCACCCCCCTCTTTCAACAATACGCGGCGGCTCGTTTAAACCACATCTCAACAATGTTTCGGCCAGCTTCATTCCTAAATTAAACGGATGACAAAATAAATCTTGTAAATTCCACCAAACAAGTTTCGGATTTCAAAATTTTGGAGTATTAGAGAAAAGAGAAAAATGCCTGTCTGCAAGAAGGTGATTTGTCGTAAAATCATGGCTGTAACATTTTCACTGAGAAATGGCTTATGTCGATGTTTCAACAAAAATTCACCATCACACGTGGTAATTTGATATATTTTGCTGTCATTACAGGAGTTGACAGATGTGTGGCGGGCATTAAATAAAATAAGAGCAGCAGTTTTCCGTGTCAATCTTAATCTATGGAAATACTTCAAACCTCTTGATCCTGAGGCGAACAACCTCATATCAGGTAAAATATTAAATAGTCAATGTAACTAAGTCAGCAACAAATTTAAGTGAATGACTTGCATTTCAACAACTTTCTTTTGTCTGTATGTAGAATCCAACTTCGTCGGGGTTTTATCTGGAGTGCTACGTGGAGAAATAGGATTATCGGACCAGGAGATAGCTGAAATAACTGATTATTTTCGAGTCCAAGATGGTCGCGTCCTATATGGCCAATTCTGTTCTGTCATTCATGACAATGGTATTCTTTATAGATTGCTCTAACCCAAGTGACAAAGATTCCTCATAGACCTCAAAACGACATCAAATTGATGTCACAACGATGTAATTTTGATGTCAATATGATATCAAAGTGATGTCATTTTGACGTCAATTGGGAAGGTCTTAAATTAGTTACTTTCACTGATGAGATTTCTCATTTGTCTGAAATCATGTGTTACTTTCAGTGCCTAACTTCGAGCAAAATCCACCCCTGGTTTCTGGACACGAGTGGGAAGACCCGTTCCATGTCAATGCCCTTAGTATTACAGAGGAACGCAGACTTAAGATATTACTTACAAAGATAGCCACTGCAGTAAATAAAAGAAAACTTGTTCTGCGACCATACTTCCAAGATTACGAGCTGGTAAAGTACAGTTTGTTATAAATTTATGATAAATTTATATGAATTATCTAGTGATGAACCAATCTTTACAGCTGACGAAAAATGAAGGTGTTGTGACCGTAAGCCATTTTGCTCGCATACTGAATCACCTGCGCTTGCTCGTGGCTGCAGATGACTTCCATCTTCTACTAAAAAAGTTCATGAAAAGCAGCTACACTGTAAATTATATTGCATTCCTGGAAGTAATTGACAGGATTACGAAGACACTGACTGACAGGCAAATGCTGGATGTTGGTGGCGACTTGATCGCACATTTCCCGAGCCGAGCAATAGGAGCGGAACTTCCAAGACTGCCACGTCCTGAGATTGGAAACATTGCTCTCGATACTGTGTTCGGTCCTCAAACGATCTTCCATCCAGTTTCAAAACCTCCCTCTGATCGCGAGTCACTTCACCAAGTTCTACGCAGAATCCAGCAGTACGTGTACCGGCACCGCATTCGAGTGTCGGAATTCTTCAAGGTAAGTTAACTGAAATAATGAGCTCTGGCAAATCGCATTGAGGTCAGCAGAACAGCCCACTGAGAAAATTGCATATCGAACCGATGTCGACTCGACATCGAAAGTTGACCGATAATTTGGACAAAATGCTTTCGATTCGACGGCGACATGTCGCAAAAATCTCGGTCGTCGGCGAGTTTTTGACCATTTCTTTCTCACCGAGTGACTTAAAGGGAAGGCCAAACCACGTTTAAATAATATCGAAAAGACCACCCTCGCCATTATTTCGACGTCTTTTCGATTCATCATACAGTAGACATCACTCACACTTCCTTTGGACTTCCCTGTTCTGCTTGGTCTCCTCCGCCAGGACTTCGACCTTCTGAGGTGCGGTCGGGTGACGAGGGAGCAGTTCAGACGCTGCCTCGATGCTATGGGCTTGGCCGGAACTCAGCGCCTCTACCTTTCCGAGCCGGACATTGACATCATCACGACGACATACACCGACCCCAACGACGAGCAACGCGTCGTGCACACGGCATTCACGGACGACATCGATCACGGTTAGTGTACGGCAAAAAGCGCACAGCGCACAGGGTTTAGGAAAAAGAAGAAACTATCTGGATGGAATCGGTATTCTTACACCTTCCCCCACCCATATTTATTGCATCTCAGGAAGATTTAGTCTTTAAAATAATGTATTGCCCGGCACCGGCTGCTACCCAGTGAGAAATTCCATCCGAAACGATATCGAAAGTGTGAAATTGACGTCGTTTCGATATCGCTTCGATATAGTTTCCAATGGCATTTCTCTCTGGGTAGGCCGTTCAAATATCAGTTCAAATTACCTGACCTGCCTGTTTAACTATCTCACAGTGGTCACTTGAGACTTTGCTTCCTATTGGCCATCCCAGTGCGAAATTGCATACAGAATCGACGTCGGTTCGACGTCAAGACCAAAGCTTGGTCGACTCTTTTTTTACGAAATGCCGTCGATCGCGACGTGCGAGGTCGATTTAGGAGACGGACGACTTTTCGGCGGCGGTCCGTTTCTCACTAGGATGTACTACCCTTCGCCTTTGCGCAGTGTTCTCACCGCGGACGCTCGAGAAGACCCCTACCTTCGAGGTGGACTCTCCCGGCCAGGAGGTGCGCGACGTGGAGCCACCAGGCAGACTTCCCTGGCTCAAGGCGTGCGTCAGGGTCGTGGACCTCTGCGAGGACGCCGTGGAGCAGCTCAAGCATCGTGTCCGGAAACGTCGCATCGACCTTCGACCTATCTTTCATGACTACGATCCGTAAGATACTTGAACTTCAGCTGAAATATATTTCCAACTCGACAACCTGTAAAAAAAAGATACTGGTTTTGGGGAGCCCATCCCCCAAAACAGCGTTGAGATAACACCAGTTTCGGAACTTTTGAGGCTCGCCCTGGTTATTTTGGTACAGTTCCAAAAACATTCGAAACTGGTGTTGCTTCTCCCGTTCCTCGTTCTTTTCTTTTTTTCTTTCTTTCTTTTTTTATTTTTATAAATAAAACTGACGGTGCATCAATGCGTTCAAAGGCACTGTACAGACATTTCCACACAGCTCATAGAAAATGTATCGAACGACATTCTCTTGCAGCTTGAACAAAGGACATGTCACAAGAGCTCAATTTCGCCAATGTCTCGTGTTCAATTCCCTGCTGCCTCCGAAGGAGCATCTATATGCTCTAGAACAACGGTTCAGTGATGACATGGGAATAGACTACTACAGGCTACTACGTGAAGTGGAACCTGGGACATTGGAAGAACCACTGGTAATGGATTCAGATACACATCCTGCCATTGAAAGAGCTGTTTTGTAAGATTCATTGATACAATTACTTTTCTTTCCAAATAGTACAACAATTACTTTGAAAATCGAAAGTTAGTGAATTGGAAAGAGTGGAAGGACCATCCCCAGCAACGAGAGAAGGATATTGTGTACATACTTGCTAAGATAAAGGCAAAGGTAGTCTCTAAAATCAATATTTAAAATAAATTATGAGGTTCAAACACATTTTACGGACACTGATGTAGCAAACTGCTGAAAATCTTTGATTGACAGGTGGTGAGAGAGCGAGTCAGAATCAAAGAAAGGATGAGAGACTATGATCTCATCAACCACTCCGTCATCATGAAGGAAGACTTTGGAAGAGTTCTGGACAATCTGGACTTCAATCTTACAAGAACTGAGATTTCAACACTCTGCGATGTGTAAGAACTAAGCTTGAATCTTAAGTGAAAGTAATCTTGTTTAAAGGGAGTGAGTAAAAAGTTATGAAATAATTTCCAACAGCTTTGGATCAATAAAGAGACCGGGTTGGGTGGATTACCTCCGGTTTTGTTCTGTTGTGGATGAAGCTTTAACAACAGATGAGCTGCAAAGAGCACCGCTCTTAACACCCTTGCAGCATGTGCCTCCAAATGAAACAAACAGGAATTTCTTGAACTATGAGGAAAGAGCCTTAGCGGCAAATGCACTAAAAAAGCTTGCTCAGAGACCTCATCAGAACCTGGAAGACATCTTTAAGGTGAGACAAATCAATTTTGCAATTTAAGAAAAAAAGATTTTAAAAAAAAAAGAACAGAAAAAGTGCTTTACCTTATCAGTAACTGTATCTATTCTACACCCAGGATTATGACCATGAGAACATTGGATCTGTAACCCAAGAGCAATTCACAAAGGCCCTTGCATTGAGAAATATGTTAAACCTCATTTCTATGCCTGAGCTGGCAGCAACTCAGAAGTCATTTGGTGTTGAGAGAGGATTAAGAGATGAGGTGGACTACCGTGCTTTCAACAAGGCTCTTGATATTATCTTTGCAAATAATAGGAGGAGGCCAGTATGACGGAAGAAGGAATTTGCACTTGATAGTTAAATTTTTCCAGTTATTGTGAGCACCTTTAATAAAGGAATCCACAGTATATTTACATAACAATCAATATGGCTAAAATTTACAAAACAGGAAGGCTGCATTCCTAAATGCGGTTGGGTGGTTCATAGTCATCTGGAGGTACTCCTAGCTCCTCATCCGTCCACGATGAAGGCTCAATCCATGGATATTCACCCTGAAATTAGACAATTATTTAAAAAAAGCACAAAGCAAATGGAGACAAAAAATTGAATTGAGAGCAGCAACTTACAGTGATGTGATCGTATTTTGTTATCAAGTGATAAAAGAACCATGTCCAGAAGAATGTGTATAATATATGAGCGGTTCGGTCTGTCATTTCACTGCCCATAGGTTCACCATGCAAGCGATACCGATACCTAAAATGAGAAAAACAAATAAAACGACTTAAGTGAAGTTCCAGTTCCTTGACTTCAGAAGGAGCACTTCCGAATAAACTAACTGAACAATACAAATAAAATATAATGGAAAACGATATGAATATGACCCAACAATAACATAAATAAAACGAATACAACAATTACTTAGTACTAGACAAGCACTTACCCATCAGCAGAATTTCGGATTGCAGTCACTCGGTGTCCGATTGCGGTTCTCCCCGCACTGAGGAGACTTTTCCGGAGAAGAGGCACGCCTCGGGATATCAACATATTTCCTAATTATTTTCTCAGATATCAAGAAATATCACAACTTCGATAATCTATTAGGATATGACCCTTCAACCCTAAATCGCTCAGCTGCGAGGTTAGGGTTAAGAGTAGTAAAAACAACTGACGAATGCAATCAGCCTTCTGCAAATATTTAGAGTGCCAACTTAAGAAACAAAATAGTTTTGTTTATGAATGACGACTTTAATGAAAGACAGCTGAGTCCTAACCAAGACGCAGCTGACACCTTTCTCCACATGCAAGCTGTAACACGAGATCCCTCTAATTTTTCAGAGCCAGTGAAGTGGCCCACAGCGGCCCACGGTAGCAGAACGGCAGCCTTCAAATCTGGCCAAATCTGTCACACAGAGTGGAAATGACGTCATTCTGTTAAAATGGTGGCTTCTGGACATAAACACGGAAGTCAGGAAGAAGAAATTCACGAAAGTAAGTGGGAATGATGTGGCTTATTTAATTTTAATTGACATATGTCTTATCCCTAATGTCCCCCAAAACTGGTCTAACAACATCCCAGTACAACGCGTAGGATATAATCAGTTCTGCTTCTCGTTGTTAACGCAAATCTTTGTACACCCCATACGTGACGAGACTGTTCAACTTCATTCTCATTCTGGCCTTCAACACATATTTGTCGTAACCCCGTCATCTAGGGGTCAATTTATCTCATTTGCCTGCCCTGCAAAATTATCTTGGTTAGTGATTTCACTGAATGTGGCGGTGCGTAGGAGTGATGGTGATCGCGTACTCATCCTTTGTATTGCGTCTGATAATTTCAGCAGTCGCATAAGCAAATCCCTCACATTATTTGACGACTTTGTGCTTCATCATCTCTAACTCGAAGTGCTGTCAATACCAGCAACTGATGTAATGCACCTGCTGTGTTTTTTCTGTCATCTTTGAGAGAGAGCACTGTCTCTGTCCTGCTGTGCGTTTTCTTTGTTTTAATTTCAGATAATACACCAGCAAAGTTGTAAGAATAGAATGAACATTACCCATCAAAAGCAAATTATTTTTTTCAGAATCCTTATGCATTTGTACGTATTTTTTTTTCTTTGTTTTAAATTTTAGTTTCGTATAAACTTAAGGTCATTTGTTTTTTTAATTGCAATATTGTTTTGAGAATAGTTCTATGTAACAACAGAATATTTATTTTATTTTCATTTTATGAATTACATTTTATGATCGACAATTTCTGCACTGGATAATATTGTTCTTGTGCGTGATTGAAATACAATTTTTTTGTTGGTAGCCAGTGCACTTGTAACAGGACACATGATAGCTCTGAAAGGATGAGACTGTTTGAACTTTTAATGGTGCATATGACTAGTGAGCTTGTGATTGTGGAGTTACATGCTTTTCTAATGCATAGGCCCAGCTGTCAGCTGTATGCATGTATCGAATTGGGATCTGACAGTTTTGGCATGTGACCACTTGGTCTATAAATAACTTGGCAAAGGTGCTGGAAGAGCCGATGCCTGTAGGTTGAGCATCCCTCAGGCTAATGAGTTGGTCTTTGGTGTTTTGAACTTGGCGCAGTTTAGTTTAATGTGTCCGAAAGTGATATGCAAATTGGTTTCTTTATAAATTTGTAGTTCTTGTCTGGTACCACCATCTCTTTGATTTATGTTTTTACTATGAGTGAGTTGTTTTTTCAAAATAGATTTTGTAGTGGATATCTGAATTATTATTTGAAGAACATTTTCGATATTTTTCCATGTCTTTGTTCCTTTTGTCATTATTTCTAATGCGCTTTAATTGTCAGCTTTCGTCTTCTTAAAAGTAAATTAAAAAGCCATAGGATTGAAAGGATTTTAACGAAGCGTATAAGGAAAGTTTGTGCTGCTATTTAGCTTGAATGGAATAATATTTGTAAAAGTAGCATCTGATGTCACATTATTCCAGAACTCTCCAAAAGCAAAGACTTTCTTTTGAAGGAAAGTAATGTTTCCGATAGATCTATGTGTTTGTGTATGGTTTGTGTATTGTTCCAGAAGCAGCCAGAATCATGGGAGGGCACCCAGTACCCATTGTTCTAGTCTCCAAGGATCATAAATTTGAACTGGATGAAGAGGCTCTTGATAGGATATTGATGCAAGATCATATAAAAGATCATCATGTTGTCATTGTGTCTGTTGCTGGTGCATTCAGAAAAGGCAAATCTTTCCTATTAGATTTTTTCTTGCGCTACATGAAGGCTCAGGTTTGTGGGATTTCGTTCTGTTTATTTCCTTATTTTATGTAAATGTTTCATGACAGATGTTTTTAACTTGCGTTTTAGGCATCATCTGATTGGATTGGAACTGATGATACCCCCTTGGATGGTTTTTCATGGCGAGGAGGATCAGAGAGAGATACCACTGGCATTCTCCTGTGGTCGGAAGTATTCTTAACAGACCTTCCTAGTGGTGAAAAGGTTTGTGAACATATTTTATTGTTTTCTTAATGTTTTACCCTATGTGTCACATTGCCCTAAACTTTAATTCTCTAGTAATTACTAATTGGAAGCAATTATTAGATTCAACAATTCTGTTTCTGCTTTCTCAAGTCTTCAGTTAGTTAGTTCTTAGATATTTTTATATTAGAACTGTTCTAAACCAATCATTTATCAACTCATTTATTCATTTATAATTTTATTAATATTTATTTATGTACTCATTTGATTTAATTTCAGGTGGCAGTGCTCTTGATGGACACACAAGGTGCATTTGACAGTGAAAGTACTGTGCGTGAATGTGCCACCGTCTTTGCCTTAAGCACAATGCTAAGCTCTGTTCAAATATACAATCTCTCCCAGAACATTCAAGAAGATGATCTTCAGCATTTGCAACTTTTCACTGAATATGGCAGACTGGCACTTGCAGATTGTGGTCAGAAACCGTTCCAAAAGCTTCAGTTTCTTGTAAGGGATTGGAGCTTTCCGTATGAAGCAGATTATGGTCCTGAAGGCGGTCACAAAATTCTGGAACGGCGACTAGAGGTAAATCTAACTGTGCAGTTAAATGTTGTTGGAATTTTTTTTCGTGTGCTCTTTTGTTTTTCTGTAACTTAACTGTAAGAAACTCATTTTTTCTGCATCTTAAGTCTTGGAGGTCAGATTTTTCATTAAGTTACTTGTATTAATTCAATTAATAATAGGTTTCAGATAGGCAGCATCCAGAGCTCCAGTCACTCAGGAGGCACATTAAGTCATGTTTTACAGAGATATCATGCTTTCTTATGCCTCATCCTGGTCTTACTGTAGCAACTAATCCTCACTTCAATGGAAGATTAGGCGGTTAGTCATTTTCTTTCTCTCTATCTCTCTCCCCCCTTTTTTTTCTTTTTCTTTTGGTGTGTGTGTGGGGGGAGTAACATTAACTTCCACTGCAGTTTTGTTGTTGTGCTTTTCTTGATGTTTGTTATTCTTATTTTAGACATCGAATCTGAGTTCAAAAAGTACTTGCAAATCTTAGTCCCTGGATTGTTAGCTCCGCCCAACCTTGTCGTGAAAGAAATCAGTGGCCAGAAAGTGAAAGCCAAAGAGCTGTTGCAGTATTTCAAATCATACATTGAAATATACAAGGGTGATGAACTGCCTGAACCAAAGTCTATGCTTGTTGTAAGTTTTTCACTGTCGTATCTGTGGTTAATATCTAGTTTTCTGTTCCTTGTACTAAGAATTATTCCTCTTCAGGCAACAGCAGAGGCTAACAATTTGTCAGCTGTGGCCGAAGCTAAGGAAATGTACAGTCAGCTTATGGAATCTGTGTGTGGAGGGTCAAAACCCTACTTAAATACTGCTCACCTTGATGCTGAACATACTCGCATTAAAGAAAAGTCCCTCGAGCAGTTCAGATCAAAACGCAAGATGGGTGGGGATGAATTCTCTGAAAAGTATCGGGACAAACTTGAACTGGTACTGTTGTAAATTAGTTTCATAGTATTTACCTGTTGTTACCATGTGTGATCTTTTATTTTGATATTTGAATATTGTTTTCCTGGACTTAGGATTTGGAAGATGTTTACAATCAATTCAAGAGTCACAATGAAAGCAAAAATATTTTCAAGGCTGCAAGAACACCAGCTGTATTCTTTGCAATTGCTGTGATATTCTATGTTCTCTCTGGTATATTTGGCTTGGTGGGAATTTATTCAATAGCCAACACCTGCAATCTCATCATGGGCATATCATTGCTCACTCTTATCATGTGGGCTTATGTAAGGTATGAAATTCCCTTTGAAAATGCCTTGCATGAAGCATTAATTTAGCTTTTGACCATCAGGTGTGCCCTTTTGTACTTGATTTTTTGCCATTATGTCTTGATATCAATTATTATTAATTTTTAGGTACAGTGGAGAAATGGTTGAGTTTGGGACCCAAATAGACGAGTTGGCCAACTTCCTTTGGGAAAATGTAAGTATTTTTTGTTTATTGTTTGACTTGTCCTCTGTCCTCTTAACATTTATGCAACCTAATCCTACGCCTATCTTTACATTTCTTCCTTTCCCCATATCCTGTTTTCCAGGTTTTTTAGAAATTACCACTCTTGACCATCAGTATGTATGCGATCAGCCTTTACCCTCCCTGCTTCATGTTCACTATGTTGTATCTTTACGTTCATTTAGGATTTAGTTGTCATTTGATTTTTATCCTCCTAGTGTCACAAACTGTTTTCAATTTTCAGGTTATGAAACCAGTTTATGAAGTCTTCATGGAGACAAGTCTGCAGAGGGCCGCAGTCCTTGCTGCAGAACGAGCTGCTGCCAGTGCTGTTTCCTCTCCTCACACAAATGGAAAAGTGAAATACTCCTGATCTGCAATACTCAGTGATCACCATTTTTAATGTAAATCTGTTCTGCCAGAAATAAATTTGTGATTTGGTGTTTATATTTTGATATGTCCTTTTTACTTTAGTGCAGCTGGGTTAGGTTGGGAGATTATTGGTTTATGATTCACTTCTTGAAGTTTGCAATTAAAGCTCTTAATATTGACAGGATATTTTGTTTGCTTTTTTTATATTTGCATTTTATCTATTTGGCATTGAACAAAGTTTTCAGTACTCAGAGCAGACTTTACCTTTGTCTTCTATTTGTTTATTGAACTAAATACTAAACTCCAGCATGATCATTAAGGAAGCAACCTGCTGCTCTCTATTTGCTGCTCGTGCTCTTCAATTTTAAATTGAAACAAAGGTTTTGTGCTTATATACTGTTAAAATTTTTTTTCAGTAGTGCACACGAATAAATAACACTAGCCAAATCATACATTTCGATGTTAGAAAATCTCTTAGTGTGGTCACTTTCTCTGGTGACTTGAGTGTGATGTACATATTGCGATTGTTAACACAAATATTCATGCTTACAATATGTGCTCAGGATTACTGTTCCTGATTTTTTTAACCGATTTCAAACTTTTGCATAATTGGCTCGATAATTGGACTTCATCATTGTGATTCCTTCTTTTACGTTTAAGCATTAATGTTAGTAGTTGCTCAAAGTTTGTAACTTTCATGTCACTTGTTGAATTTTTTCTTGTGCAACTGTGTCTAACAGTGGGTGGTGGTTTTCTTTGTGGACAATTTAGTTCTGTCTGTTAGTTGTTTTTGAAGTTCTGCTTTTCGTGATGTGTCGTAATATTTCCATCCCCACTATTTATGTTGAGGCATTTTATGTTGTATTGTATAGTGTTTTGCCTTGTGTTATGTTTTTTTAGCTCTCTAAGCAGTACTCAAATATAACAAATTTTCTTTCCTTTGTAAATGTTTTCTGGCTATGACAAAGAATACTTTGTTTGTGAAGTTACATATGCAAGCTATCATGTCACATTAATTTCTCTCTGGATGGTAGGAACTATGTTGTGCTATTGAACATATATTTGGTTGCTTATAAGTTCAGTGCTGATGCATATGTTTGTGCAAGCAAATTTTGTGAAAGTATATTTCAGAGAGATCTTTGCTGGGATCATCTCTTTCATTCGTGCCTTATTAATTAATTTTTATGATTTGATTATTTATTAGACTTGATAGTATAGAAACAACCGGTTTACATTGTAGATTATGGTTTTTCTCTTGTTAGAAGTGTGAGTGCTAGTGCATATTTAAATACATTTATTGTGTGATAAGTTTCGGTTGGTGAATTTAGAATCATCTATCCAGATTTTCTTTTCTCTCAGTGATGCATGAGTGCAATGTGATTTTTTCACTAAGTATTTGAACCCTTAATAAACTAAGGGTATTTGGATTAAGCAGAACTTTTTAGTAACTTCAGAGATCTGTTGAAGTCATTTTTAAAATTAAGTTAAATGGTGCATATGTTTTGCGGTCTCATTTCAAGGAGAAAACTTTGCGGTCAAAAGTGACATGTAACTCACTGATGCTTGATGTTTAAATTTTTTATTTAAGGAGGGAATTTCATTAACTTACAAATAGCTTACTTCATATGGTCACAACAATCTGGCTTCAAATAAAGCTGGTTCGCTCCTAAATAGTGAGCTAAATAATTTTGTGTACCTATATGATTCTGTTTCATTTTCTTTTGAAAAATGCAACTTGGTCAGGACCACCTAGCTTCAGAAGACGATTTCGTTATTTTAATTCTAGAGTTGCCAGTATGAAATGTAATCTGATTTGTGAGTTGTTGGGTACACTGATGTGTTTAAGCTTTTCGTTTTTTAATTGTTATTGATGACAAGGTCTTCATGAGGAGTCACACCCTCATACCCTCGTTAACTCGTACCTTCATAATTAATTGTGATATCTTGATGGACCAACCATGTAAGCGAATCAGTTTTATTTGTTGGTTTGAGCTCTTTGGAGAGATGCTATAATTTTGTCTTTCATTGCTCTTCTAGCTCGGTGTTCTTGAAGAGCAGTTTCTCTATCCTTGAGAATGCATCTCTGTAACATTTTATCTCTTTATATCGAGCACTTAATTGTTGGATAACTGAAAGTTCAAGGATATGTAATCTTACAGTCATAAGTTGTCTTTCTATAATGATTTTTGTAGCCTTCACATTGTGCTTTCAGCTTAATCTAGAGTTATTGTATATTTTTGGACTCAAACAAAATTATCGCTCCTATTGCACATTTCGTATGACTATTTAATTTTTCCTACATGGAACAGAAATTTGTTATGAATTGAAAAAGTGATTTGGACAATCACACAAGTAAGATGCCTTATGTGATAATCAAATCAGCATTGCTAGAGTTTTTAAAAGAGGTAGAAAAAATGGTGTTGTTCATGAGAGAACGGCTGCCCTTCTCTTAACAGTACCTTTTTATTTTATTTTTATGGCTATGAATATTCTTAAAACAGTTAACAACAAATGCGCTTATACTTTCATGTCCATATCGCATGGCGATTGTGCCATGGACCTACTCAATACAAGGAAGGTATATGTTCACACTACAATGTGGAGGTTTTTTTTTTTTCCTTTTTAATTTTGTGATAAAATGTTGCCAATTGTGTGGTCATGTAACCATGAAGTATATAACAAAAATTACATATTTTTGTAGCACATGTTTCATCTCTTTCATTTTCCTAGATATCCTATAAGCTGTTCACGGCAAAAAGAACATATCCGCTGTGTACTTCAGGTCAGAATTACACCCAGTTGATGGTAAGTTACAAAGAGCATGATGCTGATTGAACTATTCATCACAGACTAGAAAAGACAAGCGGAAACAAGAAGACAGTTCCAAAAACAGGATTGGACATGATTGGACAAGTTAAAATTATGAGGGAAGTCTCATTCTACGTACTGCCAAGAGCCGGCCTATAGCCAGGGATGAATATACATGCGTTATTTACAGATGTAACTTACCCGCAGAATACACGCACTTCGGGAGGTTATGTTGCTGTTTGAAACTGGAAATGGATGTAAACAAAGATATGATTTCGAATGGATTAGAAGAAGAAGACGACGAACCAGACGAGTTTTTCTTTGAGTCTGATCATTTAGCATTGAAAGGAAACAAAGACTACTTATCTCTGCTCAAAACATTAGCTATACTTCAGGCTCAGCGGTCTCGCGCTCTACAGGTCTGCTTGTGTCTGAGGATTGTTATGGAATGTTACATTGTTTTAAAATCAAGTTTTGAGACGATGAATCTTCTTTTGTATTCATCATACTGTATTTCTGTTAGTTTTTTTAATTTTAATTGCTAACTCTGTCTTAAATTTTTTTATCTTAAGGATTTGGATACTATCCAGCATATCAAGCAGAAGGCACTCCGTGATCCAGAGGGCTTTATTTCTATTCTTCGGGTTGGAGGAGATCTAGGTGTTCCTCACCGTCAAGTTATTGCAGAGGTGAGACATGTCGAGAAACGCCATTAAATTTTTGGTGGAAAACAATTTTGTTACACTGCTGTATTATCACTTTCAGGTGCCCACTATAGATTGGGCTGAGTATAACACATCGGCTCCTAGCAGCATGATACTTAAAAGCACATCAAGTAATTATAGCAATGATGATTCCAAGAGAAGCAAGGATGATGAGAGTTGTAGTGAAGTAACTGTTCGTGGGCGAACATTCAATCAGAGCAAACCAGAAACATTTAATCAGGTAAAACATTCGACATACACTACTATGATCGTTAAAATTATATTAAAAGTTGATTGCTTTTACATTCTTTGTTTCTGTAGCTATGGACAGCTGAGGAACAGAGACGGTTGGAAGAATTGCTCATAGAATACCCACCAGAAGAGGTGGAATCACGCCGCTTTCAAAAAATTGCCGAAGCTCTAGGAAACCGTACACGCATGCAAGTTTCAAGTCGAGTGCAGAAGTATTTTCTCAAGCTAATGAAAGCAGGCTTGCCAGTCCCAGGACGTGCACCTCGATTAACTTCTGACACTCAAAAAAAGGTCAGTAAATGAGATTGGCAGTTCTGCATATTAACAATCCAGATGCGATGTAGTTGTGTTATGTCAAGAGAACTTTCAATGTGTGAGGAAATGAAGCAAATGAAAACTTTCATTGTTTCTACTTGATTTTTAGGGTTCACATAGCAGGCAACGAGCCAATAATTTTCTTTCAAGGCCCTCTACATTTTTTCCTCAACATCAAGACTTGCCTGTTTATATGTCAGAGTGTGACGAAACAGAGCATCTCCCAGAAAATGCAGAAAATATTGTGACCTTCAAAAGGGAATCAACAGATTATTCAGAATCTGATGAACAAAGAAAATTACACTTGCTCCAGCAAGTGCGTGAAGAAAAAGAAAATGGAAATATCAGAAGTGGTACTCATGTTGGATACAAGGTAATTTGTATAGTTTTCTCAAATTAAATCTTGGTTTTTGTGTGTGAGGAAAAATGTTGTAATTTCTTTTTTTTCCATAGTGTGATATGTGTGGAGAAGAGCCAATAAGCGGAACTCGTTGGCATTGTCGCGATTGCCCAGCAAATGCATCAGTTGACTTTTGCTCAGATTGTCTGATCAGTCAGCTGGACTCAACTTCTCCTCATCCACTTCACCATAGACTTGAATCTGTATCAACCCGTACTCCCTCCAGTAACAGCATATCTTACGATCCAGACTACTTACCCCAATCTTTCTCTCAAACTTACAATTACCTCGATCCTAATTTTCTTCCTCATTGATGTTATGAACAGTGATATCAAGTTAAAAGGCAATTAACTTTCTGAACTGTGATACAATTTTACTCTCAATATTGGAGGAAGTTACAGTTTGTGATTCCTATAGAATCTGTGATTTATGTAGGTTTGAAAAGTTTGATGTGGCTTTCATGTGCTTGATATGTAATAACGTTGTGTTACTGTGATGCGTTAAGTCCAAACACGGATAATGTCCAAAGCGTTGAAAATTCCCCAGAGAGCACTGCTACTTTGGATACAAACGTCTAACGCTGTCAAAATTGTCCAATTTTTTTTTAATTTTTTTTTTTGTGCACAGGGGCTCTCGTCATCACTAGTCGGTTAATGTCTGGTCAATTGCATGTAAAAATTGTATTTTGAATCGAACAATGGCATTGGGTTCTGGCATACATAAAATGGGCGAAGGTAGTGGTATGATTTTGGGTAATCCCTGTTCGATGCTCTTTGACTTGCTGCATATACACGCATCAAACACGGAGCATCCGTTCCATATAGATGTCATTCAGCTGATTATTTTAAATCCAGTTTCTGTATAGTTGCATGAATTTAAATAAATACAATTTAAACATTAATAGCCTTTATTAACTAGTCTCTGTGATTTCAGGATTTCATATAAAATATGAAACATTTGCTAGTCTCACAGCAAGTACCTCTAATTAAAACCCACACTTATGATATAAATTCATCTATATTTTGCTCTTTCATTATTCAAATGACTCACAATTTAAATTTAGAATTAACAAGTCAAATCTAGACACCTGACCCAAGACACAGAAAGTGCAATGACAGTGACCATTTAATTTTAAA
>CABIKL010000226.1:0-26913 GCA_902196195.1 Aptinothrips rufus | reverse complement strand
CCCAAAATGTCCGGCCCATACCGCACCTGGATATGAGAGCGAAAAATGAGTGGCTAATGAGAACAATGAGCGATGAGTGTATTGTGGGAGCACCTTTAGAATGACACCAAAAGATGGCACACTCACGAGGCTACTCCACTGGAGCACGAATGGTTCATAAAGTGAGCCAGTAGCACCTGCGAGCACGAGTGATGACAGTCAGGTGTCAAAGTGATATTTGTTGGCGTAGCATGAGATTATGCTAGCTGATGAGCAACGAAATACTTGACTAGAACGGACCGAGTTTCCCTTTCCGATTCTATCGAGGGAATGACCTGGAAGCCAAATTATAAACTCGGCCACAAGAGGGGCAGAATGGTCTACCTCCTTCTTGAGACTGCAGAGTGCAATGAAAAACTTGCACAGAGTCCTGAACCAGGTGTCCTGCAGTGCCACATACATGTACTGTTTAAACTACAGCTAGTATACAAAGAAGGCCAAAAAGAAAAATTAAGACATGTCACAACATGATTGTTCTGAAATAATGAAAAGAGTGTTCTCATTTCCTTCACAGATGAGTAAAATAATTTTACTACAAGATAAGAACTGGGGAAACAACAGGAAACAGATTGTACTGAAATTAACATGTAACCAAATCTTCAAAATTTTTGAGAAAAAATGTTTATATTTTCAACACTTCCTCATAATGTTCAATAATTCCAAATTAGGAAAAAATAAATTATTGGCAGTGCAGTTGGTTGATGTATGTGATGGACCCACAAAATTGCACAAAGTTAGAGCGTATAGTAGTACCCGATCAACAAGCCTGGGCCAGTAAACCGGTTCAGTATTTTAGAAGAAGAAAAAAAGAGGAAAAAATCAATGACAAATTGAGAATAAATAAAATGAAATAATTATATTTATAAGATACCATACATTTCAACTACCTTTTTAAGTGCCGCCTTGATCCGAAGACAAGGGATGTGAAACGTGTGAGTTAAGCATATCACATACGGCAACAACTACTGTACCTCATCTTTGATTGTAACATTGAATTGTTGCAAAAATCACAAATTGTTTGTGCATTTGTCTTCTGGTTATGATATAATGATAGTGTACCCATCAAAAACAGCAAAATCCGAAGAAGAAAATGCAAGGAGAAAAGCTTTAATACAACAGTTATCTCTCATATCCAATTCCCATATCCATTCACACTCAAATCTGCTTATCACACAGTTTCTAGTCTTCTGAGAAGCCAAAGTAAAAACAACTCAGTCACTCATGGGACATTGAGATAAATATCAATTCTGAATAACATGTTTGAAATGGCCTGCAGAATTCAGTAATAGATTTTCTGCAAATAAAAGCAAACTGTAAGAGATCAACTGTTTACTCCAGATCCAAAGAAATGAGAGATGAATTCCAGAACTATAATGTCATTACAGTCAAGAAATACACTGAGCACCCTCTAATTTCAAGGTACATCATCTACACACAAGACCTTTACGTGCCAAAAACATATTTGTAATAGAATACAATACCAACAATAATATTAGAAACTATGCTGTTGTCAAAAAATCATCAGATCTGATAGTCAATCATGATAACCTGGTATCAGTATTTATAATGTAAAAGGTGCAATCTCTTCAAACTGAAAATTAGTTAACTGTTACAGAAATATATTTAAAAACTATACGAAAGAAAAAAAAAGAAAGAGTGTACATAATTGCAAATTACATTAGACTCCAACAGGACGAAAATCTTTGGAATAAGATGATATAAAAAGGAAAAACAAAATCACAAATTCGTGCAGAAATGAAACACATTACTACATATGACGACACACTTTCTCTCTTTATCTGTGTGAAGATTTAATGTAAAATCAGCACAACTTTTGAAACGGGACTTCGAAAGGAAAGATCCTCCTTTTAACAGCTGCATAGTAACATCTTGGCTTTAAAAAATTCACTGAATGCAGACCTCTATATTACAGATGGTTGAAAACTATCATGTCTATATTTAAAACAAAGTCATACAATTTAGAAACAAATTAAACTTTTAATTATTTATAGAAAATATAGCTACGTAAAAATAATGCTCCATGATGCCGAAAACGATGAAGATGGTACATGGTACAAGCTATGAACCAGAGTCCTCTGCATCTTCTTTTTCAACCATCTCAAAATCACGGCCTGTCGTTGACTTTTGACTGCTTTCAGATTCACTCTCTGTGTCCTTGGTTGCAACATCACAACTGTGTCTGAAAACAAAAAGAAATAGTTTGCAAAAGCTGAAGCAAGAAATAACCACTGAATGTGATATATTGGAAAATACTTATAAACCTTTCAGCATCTTTTTTAACAGAATTGTCTTTATCATCTTCAGCACCAGTTTCTTCAGCTCCAGTATCAATTCCACGCCTGCTCTCCCCTTCTGGTTCATCCTCAGCATCAGAATCTTTGTCTTTCTTCTTCTTGTTTTTCTTCTTTTTTGCCTTATTTGCATCATAATCACTTCCCCTATATTCATACTGGAAAAAAAGAAAAAGCAAATGAAACTGACTTCCCATTTTCTTCAGCAAGTGCAAAGCAGTGCATACAGTACTTACGTGATAAAGTGGCCAGAATGATGCCAAAAATCCAACGTCCTCAACTAAGTTGGGAAGCAACCAGAAGTGATGCCGTCCTAAGGTTAAAGTCCAAATAATGCAGAAGACAACGACACGTAAAATTGCAAGAGCCAAGATGAAGACCAAAACACCAGCAGCAGCAATACTCAGGTAGTAAACACCCTTCCTAAAAAGCAAGTAAAGAAGAAAGTCAGTTACATATTTTACCCTCAATAAGAACGAAATGAAAGCACATGGAACTGCGGTCAGACAATAACTTTGACTTTATTTACCTTACTGATGGTGGCCAGAGCGGGAAAACACAAATACCAATAGATCCAAGAACAACCAATGTGCCAAAAACCCAATAATAAAATGGAATAGGGTCATATAGCCAAACATAAGCATCCAAACCATCGACAAACATCTGTTCCATGTGCATTTCCAATCGTATTTTGCGCTTTTTTCGCTGCTGCTTTTCTCCCTGTAATTAACAATCATTCATTACAATCTTAACGTGTAAATCGCACTTTAGAGAACAGATATAAAAGTAAACACAAGTCCAGGGAGCTGGCTGTAGTACTTTAGTGTGCTCCAAACAGTGAGAAAGGCATGCCGTTGCACTTCAAACTGACCTCATTCTTGTCCTCCTTGCAACCTTCAGCATGACTGCTTTCGGCTTCCTCAACATTTTTCTTTTCTCTTCGCTTGTCTTCCTTAGCATCCACATCCTCCTTTTTTTTCTCTTTCTTCTTCTGTTTTCCTTTCAACTCTTGCTCTGACACAACTACCTTCTTGGCACGATGGAAAAACTTGTGACTCAACATTCTGTGCATTTTTACAAAGACGCAAGTTAAAATAATAATACATTTCAATTTAAACAACTTCTGTGTTTTGAAATATTGCTCACCTCTCAAGAAAATCAACAACATCCTCCCTGCAAGTAAACATCGGTTCTTCTCCACTTTTCCCTTCCTTGGCCCAAGCGGACTCCATCAAGGCATCAACCGCCTTCACAGCTTTGAAAGGAAGAATACATTAATCATGACTATCTAACAACAACAAGAAATACATTTTAAACTATTTTCTTTCACAATCTTTATTTGCAGGTAAGGAAATAAATCCACTAACCTGTGAAATATTCAACACTATAATTGAGGAACTTGGTTTTCTTATTTGGGACATTGCTTCGAAGCCACTTTGCAATAGCATACTCCTCCTTGGATGGCTTTTCTGGCTCAATCTTGGAACCAGGTATCAGTTCCTGGAACAAATATTGCATCCAAGAGATGGTCATAGAGTATAACAATTTTGACTGTTACACTTGATTGACACTTCAGTTTCACAGAAACATAAAACCAAAATTAATTTAACCAGATCTAATATTGTTTTCAATTGTCTCCAACTGTTGGGAGAAAATAACAGCATGAATCTTTACTAATATTTGAAGTGATCAAAATTTTCAAAATCTGTTTCCAAGTGAAAACTAGAGCACAAGGAGTTTGTACAGGAATCTGTAACAATAAGTTTCAATGTGGTGTAATTATGAGGATCACACGTTTTGCACTTAACGTTACGAAAGTGATGGGCTGAAGTGCATGAAGTGGGGTAATTAACACAAACTTTAAATTCCCATCAAATAAAAAGTCAAAGAAGAAAACTCACAAATCCAGGAGGTTGTCGAAATTTTTTTCCGTATTAGAAAAGTAACTGTGCATATTGAAACTAAGATTTAGCTGTGTTGGCACAATTGCCAAAATTAAACGTACACTGAAAAGCGCTAACAAACTTACAAAAACCATGACCAAAGAACTTCTGGGGGACAAGCATCTGAGTGTCAACGTTGCAACAGACTTAATTGAGGTACATAACGGGATCCAAAATTGTCAGAGTGTTTTCGAACCCGAGACGATCATGGGGTGTTCCACTGACGATTACGTAGACTCGAAAAGGAGTATTCAAATTAATCTTTACGATACCATAAATCTGAACTTAAAAAAAAAAGAGCAGTGAATGAAATCAGTCTCAACAGTTCTAGAAACATGTCTGCTCGCCAGAAAATTACCTCCTTTCGTTTCTTCAGCTTCCTTTTCTCAGCCATGTTGTCAAGTCAAAACACAACACCACCACACACGACGACGCCACAAACAATGGACAAACGTACAGAGACTATATTGCAATGTTTTGCAAGGCGTCGCTGCTTCGGCGCCATTTTCGGCGATCTACGTCAAGCTGGTCCGAGCCGACTTCGTGAGCCTTGTACTGTACTGCTAGTCTAGCCAGTCTAGCGTAGTAGCCGCTTTATCATCAACCGTAAGGAAGAAAAAGTCATAATCAAAATCTCTGCTCCTACACCTTAAGTGTAGAACAGTCCAAGAAAGTCCAAGAAAGATCTCAACCGCACGCCTAACCCACCTCACCTCTTGCCCTGCCAGCGGCAGTCGTCTTGTTCTTCACTCTTCCGGTTCAGAACTTCCTTGGAGTACCCAATTCGAAAGAAAGTTTGAATATGAGGCTCATGCATGCTCATGCAAACTGTTCTGCGAAATTGCATTGCATTGAAAATGAAAAACAGAGGAGTGGAAAGGTAGAGCAGCAGTTCAGAACACAAAAATCTTAAGTGGTCTAATCTCTTGTATTTCAGCAATAAGTACAACAAAAATATATGTACAAAACAATATTATCAAGTTAAAATTCACAATAGTTAAACCACAGAAAAGTCATAATTTAGTCACACATGCTGTTTTGCAGAGGTTGCTCCACTTTCATAAGAACTACTGCACACACATGAGAATTTCTCCTCCCAATTGTTAAAAAAACAAAATCAAGTACAAGAATTATGAAGAAATACAATCATTCCTGAAAACCACAAAATATGCAGTCTAGGGTGTAAAGCATAAGACAGCTTCATTGAGAAATTTTGTAAGAACTAGAGCTATTCAATACATTCAAATAGCGTCATACATGTGTGTACTTGTTTCAAATAATGAAGTAGACAGGCATTCATAAACCAGAGAAATAGTCCTAAGATAAAGCACCACTTTTAGCCATTGAGCATTATAAAAAATTCTGCAGCACCATTTACAAAATTAAGATCACATGATTTACATGATGATGCACTTGTAAGTGGGTTAGCTTCCTTTCATCCAGAATGGCCCCAAAAGGCAGCAGAATGCTGATCTTGATAAACAGGGTGGGGTCTTTAAGTAATGAAAAATTAAAATAATTGATTGTAGATTAAATATTTGAAACGCACATCCGAATCTCCATAGCCATCTTAAGTGATAATACAAATTGACATTCTCAGAATAAAAAATACAAACAGAAAGCCCTTTAGCTTGCTCTTTTTTAATAAATTATCTCAAATAACAGAGCTCACCAAGGGAAGCACAGATTTCACAATAGTCACCTTGTAAAATGCAGGAGAGGAATAGAGAAAAAAAATAAGGAATTTCATCCCAAAATTTAAGTCACAGTTCAACTCCAGATCACTCAACTGACGTGTGTAGACTTAAATGCAAAGCATACTGCTTACTATGCCATACTGTATTTAAGGTGCATTCCTCATGAAAGAGGTCTAGGGATTTCTTCTGTATAACATTACACTTTCCATAAGTCTTTGGTATCAAGAGTGCTTTGCAACTAATTATAAATACATTGAAACCATAATTCAATGGAATACATAACTTAAGTATTTGAATGAAGAGGAGTCAAAACCAGAGGTAAAGGTTTGATATGTGTGAATCATTGAAGACAGCACATAATGGATCGCTCAAACACATCTGCTAAGTAGCCCATCGCTGAAAAAAAGGAATCAAATCTGATGAAATTATTACCATTACTTTGGAGCAGAAGCGTTAAAAATAGGCCAACCAACATCTTATTTAAATAATAATAAAAAAAAAATTACAGATGAGATAATCAAATGGACAACTGCACAATGAGATCACAACAGCATGAATGTTACAATTTTAAAGCTTTTGGAATATTCCTTGACTATTTACCTTCTTCTGAGGATTAAACCATTCCAATTTTCTCAAAACAAGAGCCTTAAAATTAATTACCAGATTACAAGACAACATTATATGTTATATGTACTAATTATTTAAGTCATTACCCAAACTGTTTAAGTTATTGCCACCTATAATAAAAGCCTGGGTCAATCCTAAATGAAAGGTCAAAAGCCAACATCATAATACTGAATAGCATGAAAGTAATTCATCTTAAAAAAAAAAAAAAAGGTTACTATTGAATTCAGCTTGATTAAAGCATGCATTGTGCTAACAAATACATAATACTGGTAATGCAGTATGTTTGCGTCTTAGGTACTAAGGTCCCAAAATAACTGCATTACCCAGAAATTTAGTACAAACTTACCAGAAAAATAAAAAAATGATTGTTATATTGCAATTCTTCATGACATATGTATCAATCACTTACTTGATTATAACACATTATGTGACAGGAACTTCACTAGAAATGCAAACGATAAAAAGGTGAGGAGCTTGAGATTCCATTCTACAACCCTACAACAAGGATGGAGAACTTCAGTCTTGTAAAGATTAGCAGTTTCCTTCCTGAAAAGGAGTTCTATCTAAATCTACATTCGTTTAAAAATCAACAGCACAACTTGCTTACATCAAATGATATTTGGTCTTCCTGTTGGTTAACATTTCTAAAAAATATTGGGGACAATGATATTTTAGTTCAAAATTTGCAGAAAAAAAAATAAAAAAAATAAAAAAATGTAATTTCGCATTGAACATTACTTTAGGATCCCTTTGATTGCATGCAGAAGTTTAATTGACATCATAGCACAACGTAAAAACAGCGACAGTGACCAAATAGAATGTAAACAGAAACATCAATTCCAACAAAGAATTTCAATGAAGGCAGAGATAAGATGCAGTCTAAAGTACTAATGACACCCTAGAACCTAGAACCAATAATAGATATGATGTATCCACATCTAGTCAAAAGGAGAAGAGAGTTGTACTATGTTTAGGAAACATATGGATAAAAGAAAGGCTTAGTATTAATAGGATCATCGCAAAGTAGAAACACATGAAAATGTGCAGGTCTTTAAGAAAATAGCAGTTTGAATCTTGAAGTTCTAAATTATAAGGAAGGTCTAAATACAATTTAAATATGTCTTCCAATCAATACACTCAAAAGGGTCCTTGGTCCATTTCTACTATCACATTAGACCGCACTTAATAACACATTTCAGTATGTACAGCTCAATGAAAAGCACAGAAAAATTAAATTTAGGACAGCTGTACATCATTAGATGTGAGAGCAAGTGTCCTGCATATCATTGCTGAGTAAATTAGGTAAAGCAGAAAAGCTGTAAGAATCAGTCAGTAAAAGAGCGTTTGAGATCATGCTCATAATGTGCAATCAAAAGCATGATTCCGATGCCTGTCATGAGTCCTATTAGTTGCAGCAGACACTGGCACACAGAGCCACCTTCCATTGTATGGCTGGTCGATAACTCAGGAATCTGGAAAACAAGAATTAGAAGATGTACAAATGCAGACACTATCGAATAAATGTTCTTTCGTCATTGATGGCAAAATGCCAGTAAAAGTGCTGAATGAAGTCTCTGATAGTCACAAGAAACACTCCAAAGTGATGAATAATTACCATATCAACGAGAGCAATATAAAGAAACATTCCAGCTGCTCCAGCAAAAATCCATTGAGATGCTGTTTCTGTGTTTCCCAAAACAATTCCCAGACACATCCCAAAAAAGCAAAGCACCGATGACAAGAGGTTGTAAAAAACTGCTTGCTTAGCACTCATACCCGCCTTGAGAAGAACAGCAAAATCTCCTGCGAAACAAATTTGATTCATTGGCAAATTTTCAAGAGACAAAATAGACTTTGCCACAGACTATGTAAAATATTAATGAAGACAATTCTGCGACGAGAAATTTGTGGCAGTCTACATAGATAAAGACACTATGTGAACTTTACAGTTTAATTATGCTGAGACCTTTCTTACCCAGCTCATGAGGAAGTTCATGGCAAAACACAGCCACAGCTGTACTGAAGCCTCCTGCAATGTTTGCTGCAAATGCAGCACCAATTGCCATACCATCTGTGAAATTATGAAGACCATCTCCCATTATCACCATCCATGCAACACTGGAAAGGCTGTTGGGAGCAGAATGAACATGACCATGTGTATGAGAATGTCCATGATGGTGATTTTTGTGCTCCCTGAAAAGATAAAGTTAAAATGTTATGAATAATACAAAACAAGTAAAATCATACATCAGCATGTTATAATTGTTAGAAAATTGTACACACCTTATGATGATAGTATAATCATTGTCACTTGACCGCAACTCCTTTACATCACTTTCAATGTCATGGGCACCACTTACAGTCTGTTTCAAATTTAAAAAAAAATTAAAAAACATGGAAAGAACTAAATTTGAGGAAAGGCAGTTTACTTGTTCCATTTATACAGAAATGATGGAGGTATTACCATTTCTTGGTCGCTTTTTAATGCTGGAGTTGGGATCAGATCTTCTTGAGTACTGTTGAGCTGCTGAGATGAGGGACAACCATTTCTGTGCAGGTTGCCATCTACAAGATTGACACAGAAATTGGGAATGAAAAGTAAACAAGATTACAGTGCAGAGCTATTGCTATTAAAGCAACAAGACTTCAGTTTGACATTTTTCCATTTTTAAGAGGCGAAAAGCAGCCCTAACATTGTATGAGGACAAGGATCTAGACGACATTTACCTGATATGTTTTCTTCTTTCGTTATATCCCCGTAACAGTACGGATATGAACTATATTTATGTTTACAGAGCTTTTCCCCAACTGTGTTGTTGTCTATATCTTCGGCATTGCGCATGACACGCACCCTTGGTGCTGGCGTCTGAAATTAATCAAACACTCCAGTCATTAACACGAAAAGAAGAATAACTCAATTCGGTTGATAAATCACCAGGTTCAATCAAAAATTTGATTATTTTCACGCAAACGAAACACATACCCGGGTCTTCCTCTGATGCCTTTTTCGCCACTCAGCACATAAAGTAAGACATTTTTCGGTGAAAAAGAAAAACACCACACCTAATGATGTGACAAGACCTTTCCACATATTAGTCGAGTGGGGATCATCCTCTCCATGGTTGTGTTGACTGTGCTCATGGGAGTGTAATTCTTCTTCACCACCTGACATCATGGCCTGGAAGGAAAGAACTTAAGAGTAAAGATAGAAGAACAGGGAAAGATGTAAAGTGAAGAGCGTGACTGAAATCTTACATGTGGTAACAGATGTAAAAGAGCATCACCACAAAGTGTGCCTACAGCCAAAGCTACAAGAAACTGTAGGAGCTGCTGATAATAAGCTTTCTGCATGACAGGGATAACTGCCACACCTAATAAACCACATAAGCTGATTACAATAATACTTAGTGTGGAGTACAGCCACACTGAAACTGTGTTTACTGGTTCAGCTTGTATCACAGTTGCCACTTGTCTTGATGATGTTAATGAAAGATCAGATCTCAGTTCATTCTGAAGTATACAATTGCTAGGTTCAACCATTTTAAAAAGGAGCAGTGGGCATAGACGTTCATAAGCCTCAACACCTACAGCTGATCCATTAGTGTTGTTTGAATGCCCTTGGGTGGACTCCACTAAATTCTCAAATTGAACACACTGTAAGAACATGATACATGCAATAAATATCATGTAAAAAGGATGGTATTTCATACATCTCCATGAAAATAATAGCACAATAAATTATACTGGAAGTCAGCAAACAAGGTGTAAGATACCTTGTGGATGAATGTAAATATAAGAGGAGAAATGTACTGACCTTATGAGCATCTCCAGAATCTGAAGAATTGTTAAGTTGAATTGAATCATCTGTAAGAAACCAGCATATTTGAATAGCATGGGGATGTTGAGTAGAACATTCAACGGATTGTTTAGAAGAGCATATCATCTCACCTTTAGATACTTGTAATAAGTGTTCAAGTTTTATAGCTTTTAAAAGTTCCTCAAAACCAGCCATTGTGAGAGATTCTCCATCGCCAAATTTAGAAAACATCTTCTTTATAAAAACCTTACACAAAGAGAAACACATCAAACACTGTGTAATAAGTCTTGGGCTACATAAAGGTAAGAACCGAATCGGTATTTGTTTCAAACTATTTGTGTCTCACAGGGGAAAAGGTGAGCTAGCTAGAAACAGCAAAAATTTGGACGCCTATTCTACCTTGATTAGATGCGACAGATGTCTTTTCGACATCTAAACAATGTTGAATCAACGTCAAAATTTTTGCAATTTCTGACTGGGGAGGAAGAAGGAAGGACTCCATCAGTCTCTTACTCTATGACTCGAACAGAGTCAGAAACAGAAATCCAAGCAAATGTAAACTTGATGCAACCATTGTCATGGTAATTAGTTCATAAGAGAGGTTTTTCAGTCTCACCTGGTTGTCCCACTCATGTTCATTATGTCTTCCTTTCCCTTCTGAGTCACTTCCAGTTTGTACAGTCCCTTTGGAGCCCATCTCTAAAGGAGACGGGCTGATCAAGTCTTGCTGATGTGCAGAGCATGGGGCATGAGTTGCACACAGAATACAGACTATACACACGGTCACTAGGTGCTGCTTCATCTTCACTTTAAAACAGTACTTGGGTTCCCATTGGTATAGAGATCTAGAAGCATAGACAGAACACACATTAACACATCAAGCGCTAGGTAGCTGAAAAGTAAGTGGAAGACCATGAGCTGGTCAGATCGCACTGAATGTGTTAAGCTGTACTTGCACCAAGTCTGCAGTTTCTTATTACAATGCAAATTCGGAACAAAATAATGAAAAGTAATGTAAAATAAGATGCACACACAATGGCGGAAGTCATAGGAATGAAATCTGCATAAAAGTTAAGCAAACGACTGATCAAACAAGAAAATTTTACATATTGCTGCCAAATTTGTCAAATGTTGATTCAAATTTTAAAAAATTGCAATCCTAATTTTTAGTCAACTTTTATAACTCGGATTGACAATTTCAAAATACTAAAATTAGAGAGATGAAAAGAAGGGTTTAAGGTGGCTCGAACAGACCTACTTACAGTCCTACTTGCAGACAAAAGGGGAACATTGAAATATAATGAACAGGATTGAATGCTGTAGAGCAGGAATTAAGGACAATAGATCAACCCATCGATGCCGAAGTAAATACGAAAATACACACAAAATTTTGAAATTTTTTGCAAACATATCGGCCAGTATCCCCACATAACCTACGAGGGACCCTTTGAGAACCATAACGATTAGAGCCAAGTTACCACGTATTCTTCGAACGAAGACATTCTAATAAAAATGCTAAACGAACGAAAATAACTCTCTTTATTTGTCAATGAACCAACTTGGTCAAGATATAAATCCTAACCCAACACACCTTCAATTCGTAAAATTTCGTGCCGTGCCGGAGCAACAACGAGTACGTAGAGCTGAGGCGTGCTGAGAATAAGATGTATGAGAAACCAAGCAGCAAGGCAAGCGCGGGTATTATCGTCCGGACCTTGGTCCGGAGGTGCCCCCATGGTAGCCACAAATTTACATCTTGACATATTTTAATTCTTGATGTATTCTGATTAAGTCCTGTATATTGTTTTCACAGTCTGTGTCTTACCATAATAGGGAGAGGCTTTATCTCGGAGAGCCATTCCGGCCATTCCGTTATCTTTTTACTCTATATTTACCCTGTGGTTATGACTCCCATATTTCCAATCTTTAAAAGCAGTATCTTGTGTCTTGATTACTCATTCAATTTGTCATGTCATCTCTCGAAACAGAAGTTCAAAGAACTCTTTCTGCCTTTAGCAACTTTTTGGAAATGTT
This sequence comes from Aptinothrips rufus, assembly GCA_902196195.1. NCBI lineage: Eukaryota > Metazoa > Arthropoda > Insecta > Thysanoptera > Thripidae > Aptinothrips > Aptinothrips rufus. The sequence continues at coordinate 14,444 of CABIKL010000226.1, read as the reverse complement.
GAAAGGTATCGAATGGTTATCTCACATTTCTAAGGAAGAAATGAAGAATTGTTTACATGCTGCAAAATGTGTTGAACAGGTGATAGAAACATTAGATATCTCTGACTCCCTTGAAAATTTTATCTACTTGTTGCCGAACATATACGGTTTGAGTATCGAACAACTGCGCAGTGCCTGTGACATAATTTTTGAGATGGTTTTGAGTGCCCCCGGAGTTGCACTCCCATGCATCAGAGTTTGTATTGATGATTACTTCAGACTTTGTGGATCTGATAGGTTTGAACGTGTTTTGTCTACTGTTATATGTCAATCAGAGATTTATCGTGTCCTTTTGGATTATGTTGCAAGTTCCGATAATATTATAGAACATTCAGGAGTCATGTTACAGAGCCAGGTTTTATCGCGCTTATGGAAGACAGAATCTGATTCAAATAAATTGAAAGACCTCTTCAAAAGCTGGTTAGATTCTGATGAATCAGGTCAAAACATGACTGTGGTCTTAATGGTTTGTAAAAGATACTTAATATTTAATGAAGCGATTATGTGTCACTATCTTTTTGACTCTAATTGGTACATTATTTTCAGGTTTTATATAATGAAGACAGCAATAGTAACATAAGCAGAATTCTTGCCTCTGAGCTTACAAGCATATTACGCGAGCGTAACAATCAGGCCCTATTGTTCTGGAAAGTTTTGTTCAAATTACCCCAGGCCCTTGGAGCTCTTGAGCAATCTAGTGAACTCTTAGACAGTCTTTTAGAATTCCTGAAAATTTCCGGCCAATGGCTGGAAGCTACCCCTGCCTTTACGTGGATCTCAAGAGAGAAAGGGCCATGTAGCACTCTTGGATTTGAAGACCTAGTTTCTACAGTTAATTATTTATTGCAAACAAAGAGCACTGTATCAACTAAAACGGAGCACTTCCTGGTCGAAAGAAGAAATGCAGTTGGTTGTACGCTTTGGGATGATATTGAGATAAGGGTAAAAATGTGATAATTCATAAGATAAGATAAATCCTGACTTGCATTGCGGTAGACAAACCTGCGAAGACAAATTCCGAGTCTACTGACATGCACTGAAGTCAGATACATTGTAAAATCCATCCTTTCAATTGAAAAGGATGAATGCAAATTGTTGACCCGTTTGACATAAACCTTTGCTATTTTACAAGTAGTGATGATGTTCCTTGTAAAGTTAATGTTTAAAATAATTGGTGTAGTATATAAGTTACTATTAAATACAGCCAGATTTGTTTTAATATTGTATTTGAATGATTGATTCTTACAAGAATCCACAAAAAAAAATTAATACCATTCACACGTCAATAAGTTAACATTGCAGCACCAATTATATCTTAAGTAGGAGAAAATAATTACAGTGAATCAAAGACAACTATTTGAGTGATGTCTCCAAAAACAATGTATTGTACATTTTCCATACAATTTGATACAAATCACGTTAATAAAGGAAACTGTTAACAGTCAATACCCTTGTTATATGCATCAATTGCACTATTTGCCAGGGTCCTCTCAGGGTTTGCAGGTAACAAATCTCATGAGACATGATTCATCTGCCAATCATCTGCCAAAATTTTTCTTAACTAAATAGCACAACAATTTACATATGAAAATTTTTGCTGAGGTTGATGTACCATGGCAAACTTTCCCTGCAGTAAGGACAACAACAACTGGGAAACAAAGAGGTACATGAGAATACAGCATGCTTACAAGTTCATATCTTTTACTAGTAACTTCATTCATAGAATACTTGAGCTCCTACTGTACATAATAGTATAAAAAGAAAACAAAATAATACAGAATTCACTACATTATTGAATCCATTTACTATAAACAATCTTAAGATACAGTGTCTTACGTACAAAAATACAAAAAGGGACAACCAATTACTTAATTAACCACATAGATAAGTGGTCATATGCTCAACAAATACACAGCTGGCAAGTTTTCAAACACCCATGCTCTACCACATGATTTAAACATCTGGCGACAAAGAAATTTTGTTGGTATCCTATTTCAAATCTGAAATGAGCTATAACGAGGACAACACAAGCAGAAGGCATTGCTGATGTAACAACAAAATGAATATATCTACCATACGTGCCGCAGTCACAAAAACTACAAAGAAAAATAATTTATACCAGATTCATGGCATTTCGAATACAGTATATTGAGTGCAGAATGTACGAGGGAACAAAACAATGTACCATTACAAAGACGGCCGTAACACCTGTACTTTGAGCAGACGAGAGGACTTTAAGAGGAAGAAATCGATCATTGCAAATTGTAAACAATATTCAAATAGAGAGAGTGATAAAACATTACTTCTACATCTGTGAGCATGACAACTGGAGAAAAAGAACAAATCAAAATTTGAACTAGTATTTGTGCTAAACTGCGGCAGTTATTAATGATTTATGAATGATAATTAATTACAAAGGTCTACTTGCGAATTCTCTTCCTACACAGTACATACAAACATAACAAAAACAAGTGTCTTAAATAACATCTGAACTATTCAGGACTTTGTTCAAAGCAACATTACCAGCCATGGCCATAAACAAAAAAAGCAAATAAAGAAACATTTCAAAAGACATTGTGAAGCTCGCTGAAGAGATTTAAGCAAATAAATTATACAAGTATTAATCAATTCATTGGTAGTAATGCATAATGATCAAAAAGCAATATCTTCTCAGGACAGATGTCTTTCTGGAGTTCAAAACAGAAAAAAGTCCACACTGGCTTGGAAACACACATTGCTGTTGCAAAAAGAGCAAAATGGGTACAAAAACATTCCATTTTGAAGCACAAAACAATAATTGTTTTAAAAGGGGATTCCCTTTATGCTTTCATAATTAAAAACCACATGCTTTTAAAATGACTTTAAGAAATTTAGGGTTAAGTAAAATACAAAATTATAACAAAACATGAATAGGGAAGAGGGGAAATTGTCCTGTAGGAACTTAGTATCAAGACAATCAATTCTAAAAAACGCATACATCCCAAACAAACATTATCAAAGAGAAAAAAAAAGAAAAAAAGAAAGGCAACTGATTGGTTTTACTCTCCTGCAACACATACAACCCACAACTGAATGTATGCATAAAGAATTCAGGGAAACTGTGATGTAGTGTGATCTGAAAGGTATTCGAATAACTGTTATGCTGGATTCACAGAACGATGCAATGGGTTGTAAAGAACAAACAGAAAATTCGACTCAGAAGGACTGAGGATTCAATCAACACACATATGTCACAAAAAGTGACGCTGCAAATTATGAGAAAAAAATCTGGACTTAGCTCTGCATCAAGCACAAAGCAGCTAAAATTGCATTACAAGCAATTAATGTAATTGTAAATGTTGTTATCTTGAGTCTTTTTCTCATTTTGAATTTTTTATTTTGAGTCACATACTTCCTCAAAGACAACCAGTCCCTTCATTACTGAAGAAGATAAACAATTTTTAGGTTGCACTCACCTCTGATCAATTTTAGCATGATATGAAAACCAAAGCCACAATCTAAATTTGTAAATGTGATGCGCCATAAAAATTAAATTTTTCAGCAAGGAGCAATTGGAGGTATGATTGTAATTACCAGAAATGAGCTTGAAAACAAAAAGCCAACTTCAAACATATCTCAGCAAAAAATCAGTCGTACTAAGTATAATAAATCTTATAAAAACTGCACTGAAATATTGAGACGAGATTTGGAAAGATCACAACATGTGTTCGATAGGACATTTTCCACTCAAAGACTGAGCTCATCCACACACTAAAGAAACTAAGGAAGGATATACTTTGAGCACACTGAGAACCGGACAGAAAGCTTGGTTTAATGCATCAACATTAACTTAACCGGCTCTGTTGAATGTAGATCCAATGGCACAAAACATTGATATGTACAAAAGGGAGGCACCTGGCAACCATCTTTTAAAACAGAATTACTAGAAATCTCATCTATCAACATTTTGTCTTTTTCGAGCAATTTCTCTATCCCAGCAATGGCATATTTAGAGTAGGACTATAACTCAAAAGTATATCAAGAATTACAAAAGAGTACAGGGAACAAATAGAACCAAACATAAAAATTAACATACACGGTTGAATTAGAAACATCATAAATAAATTAAATAAATCACCACAAAAATTACTATGACTTCATTGACATGGACTTGAAGGATGAAGGAAGATAGCAGTACAATTAAAAATGAATTAACAAGCATTCGTTACAAGTTTAGGCCTCCAGAACTTAGGTATGCACAATTGATCAGCTTTTCTCAATCTTGATAACAAACACTACAACTGACGTCATTTGAAATTACTAGAGAAAGGAAGCCAAATGTGCAAGTTTAATTTAATAGATACCTATTCGCCAAAATTTGAAGTGACATGTCATCCTTCAGAACAGATACCCATGGTAAGAAAAAATAGATCTCACCATGGTATGATGGACATCAGAGATCCTTAAATAATGCAGACTTTGCATTTTTTAGCTTGTCCAATCTTCTTTGAAGGTGTGAATTTGCAGTTTCTAGTTCCTCAGCGTGCGCCAGCGATTCTCGGAGCTGAAAATGAAGTAAAAAGAAATATTAAGTAGAGTCCCATGAGGGGTGAAAGGGAGGCATTCTAGCTCTTGAGTTGATTCAGGGCTTTCTAACAAATTTAAATTCAAAAAAATTGAAAAAAGGAAAAACTAAAATTATTTCCAATTTAATGAAAAACATACTCCTAGTAAAATAAAATGGTGATGGTGAGGCCTAATTGTCACCACTCACTTGACCCAGAGGAATCAAAATGAAGGCTTAATTTAGTCATGTATCAATTTCTCCCCAACAAGGAATGTGAATTTCAAACGTAAAGTAAATACATAATTTTGAACAGAATACGCAGTTGGTTAATGAATGTCATGTTCACTCCTTAACATTATGAGAAGTCAAGGTTATGATGAAGGCACACCACAGAACACTTTCACCAAAACAAGGGATTAAAACTTGAAAAAATCATATTGGCACAAGACAGGATGTATTAGTAGGAGAAACCAGGGTGCTGCCAAACTCCTGCAGTACTCTGCAAGGTTTCAAATAGGTGTATTATTGTGCAACAGAAGACCTGTATTATGAAAAACAGGTCAAATGATCAACATATATTGGAAAACAGAAGAGAAAAGAACAACTAGTTCTGTGTAACACTGTCCTGAGTTTGTCAAAAATACAGTTACTTCGTCTTATATGAGACCAAACACATAAACACACATGCACACACAAAAAAGAAAAATAGAAATTTTAATGCAAGGAATTTATGAACAAAAAATAGAAAACATCAGTTGCAAGAAAGCCTTGTGTACAGCAAAACTAATACAGTCATCGCACAAAAAGTAGAGAAAACGCACCATTCAGAGATGGTAGAAAAAGAAACGAATGGATTTCCACTTCAATAATTCAGCAGCACCTGTTGGTTAGAGTGATGCACACAACACAAAGGTGAATAATAGCAACAGCTTAAAGAAATCGGTCCGGCTTCATGTATTACTAATGTCAGTCATGCAGGCACGTTGCCTGGGAAAATGCAGGGAATTATAATCTTGGACTCTGTCCAGCGAAAGCACTTGATATTTCAGCTGAGAGCTCAGTAATGGAATTGAGAATGCTCTATGAAATTATGCTTTTCCTAAAGCAGAAGTAATATTAATATAAATCTTCATATTCAAAAAGCTTTGTGTTACTTTATACGGTCCTCAAATATTGAAGGATGTGGGACCCTCTTTTGCACGTATGGATAAAAAGTTGTCTAGTTAAATACACCTTGTATCAACTGAAACTTAGCTACAGCGATTCAATCAATACATCTTCATTTCCATTTGAGAAAAGGTGAGTAAGAGTTGATGAACACAGAAAGTAGGAGAATGAAAATTAACAAACTGCAAGGTAGATGAATTGATGGCTGATAGTATGACTGGATGCAAGGAGCGATGCACAGGTTTTATCTGATGGCCTGCTTCAGTCTCTCACACTGCTGTGCTAATGCCACCTTTGCTGCTTCAGTCAGAGTCAGCCGCTGCAAAATCTCTTTCACCTACAAGAGCAATACACATGACTAGTAAAGAAAGCAGAAAATGGAATGCTGTCAATGTGTTTTCATGATAAACGCAAAACTGAATATACAGCAACGGGTTGAAACATGAAAGTACAAGTCAGGGTGCAGCAGGTAGGCTCGTATCCAGTTTAGTTAACAAGGAAAGATATGGAACTTCATATCCTCTCATGCATCTAACGTGTCAAGTTGATGACAGTCTTAAGTCATGATAGTTCAAATGAATTGATGAAGGTTGTGTCATATGCTACTTCAATTTAGCATATAACAATGTCTGAGTCATTGATAATGAACTATCTCAGTCACAATAAGTAGTTAAGTGGACACAGCAAACCAGGCAATCTCTAATAACTGCACTCTGTATGAGTAAAGAATAGGAATATCCATTCATCAACATAATCAGGCATACCTGAAAAAAGGTAGGTAGTTGACAAACTACCTCAGTTGGTCAAATTTTAGGAAAATTGCACAGGCATGTGCTCAAAAAACAGATGGAAAGCGGACAGACCCCTCTCCTGTGTTGGCCCTGTTCCCTCGACTTGGGATGAAAAAAGCACTTTATATCATCCACTGTGGCATATGAAGCTGGCGGATCTGCTGGGACAGATTTAGTTCGCTGATTCCGTTTCCTCGGCTTTGGAATCACTGAAAGTTTACGAATGTGGTTCTTTCATAAAACCTGAGTGAGATGTTTCTCGCCTTAAGACATTACTGCTTTACAAGCCTTCAAGTTGCTTTCCTAGTTCAATCGTTTCTCGCGATCTCCTCATGACTTTTGACAATAGAAGTCTCAATTTTCTCATTTTTGGACAAGATGATTTCAGTTTCACATGGCACATTGTCAGAAGAGAATGCAAAGCCGTTGCTGCCCTCAAAAGATCAACTGAGTTCAAACATGATCAACAAACAAAACAAGACAAAAAGACAACAACAAAAAGTCCTTGATAATCCAAAGGCATGCTCCATCTAGGTAATCTAAAGCATGTTAGTTGCTCTCTGTATCATTTTTGAAGCTGCTGTTTTCTTTGTTGGAAACCTGACCACTTTTATCATCCAATACGACATACCCCATCAAGGTAATCCAAAACATTCATATCATAATCATCTCTTGACGAAACCCAGATGTTTACATTTGGTAGTGGTGTGCTATTTGTTTTGGACTCTGGTCCATCAGAAAGTATCTCATAAAATCCAAGCAAGAATCAAGAATTATCATCATCTACATCATAGCATTCAGTCTGAAATAGTCTTCTCAAGCTATCGTCTTCCTTTCTCTGAATAAAAGCCCAAAAGTCTGCATCTCCAGCTCTGTCTTCAACACGTTCATTGCTGCTGCTGATGTAGTTCCTTTGGTTCCAAAAGTAGAAGAACTAATCAAGAACACACTTCAGATAAGCTATGGCGGATATGGCCTCCAGAGAACCATCATCTTCAACATGTTCTTTTTTTTTTCTCAAAAGCTGCCAGATCATTATAATTTGTGATACAGAAACCTGAGAGTTAGCCATCACCATTGCCAGTCTTTGTGTTCAATAAAGTCTACATTAGCTATCACTCAGAACAGCCCAGAAATCTTCATCATCATCTTTAGAAACGTCACACTTTGCTTCACATACATCAGAGACATTATCAGATTTTTCATCATCAAAAGCATAATGGTTTTCATTCCCGGTGTGACATTCTTCATCTGTTTCCGGCGCCTCATTTGCTTCATTTTCTGTAATGTGACTGAGCTCATTCCCCTCATAATATTCCTCCTCACTTGCTTCACTACTTATTTCAGTTGTTTTATTTGTTTCCTCCTGTTCCATACTTTCATTGCGGGCAGATTCCTCACTATTGTCTTCATCATCATCATCATCTTCTTCCTCACTTCTGCTGGACTCGTGATTCATATCCTTCTTTCCCATGCCATAATTCTTTTCAGATTGATCATAATCTTCCTGATTAGTTAGTTCACCGATTTCAGATACCAGAATTCCATCCTTCTTTTCAGTAAAAAGGCTATTTTCCCTTTTGCGGAGGATAAAAGTCTGCACTACATGCACTTCTTCAAAACCATTTGTTTCCTGTAAAAACAGCTTATTCACATGCCAATACACCTAAACAAGAGTCTGTGCCCATCAAAAACAAAAATGGATCCATTCATCTCTTGCAGAATTAAACAATATCCTGTCAAAAATGAGTCTTTTGAATAAAAGTGCGAGTTAAAACATAGAAAAAGATAAAGTTGGATGCCATTTAAATCTGGAAGGCTGACAGAGGAAGGACTTAAAATGTGACGGGAAGCATACGACAATATCGGCTACAAAGCTTAACATCATAAGAAAGATACATTAAAGCACTCACATGCTTGTTGAAACAACAAAGAAACCAAAGAAAGTATAGATTTGCCATCACTGAAGACTTGGTTGTTCTACTCTCAGCAGTTATACAAACATTATCTCCATCAGCTTTTAAAAAGTACCCACTACGTCCCGATCAAAGCATAATAAACGTCGATAATTGAAATATAACATCATTAATAGAAACTATTATGAAAAAAGGTAAATGTAGAAGTGCTAAGAAATGAAACACAGAAATTCCTTGAAGAATGAAAACTTACCTCTCGTTGAAGTTTTCTTTTTTCAACCTTCAACTCATCCTCTACCTTTTCTGCAGTCTCTGCTGCTGATTTATACCGAATAACTTGACTTTCCAATCTTGCAACCTGTGAAGAAATAACAGAACAATCAATAGGAAGCTCGAAATTCATTTGTACGTCCTAAAAAGGTATTTGTAAAACTTACATTGGCCTGCAATGTTGAAACATCCTGCTCTGCTTTCTGGAGTTTAAATTTATAATCCCCTAGCAATTTTTGAGCTTCTCCTAAATAAAGAATGGAATAAATTAAAGATGAAATATTTCCACAATTCAGAGCAGATTTCTGGGAGGAAATAAAATAGCATGCATTACTCACTTTGGAGGTCCTCCATATCAGAATCTGGTGGACCATTCAGAGTGCGAGGCCCATTCCGATGTCTACTGCGTTCTTCTTCTAGCTCCAATTTGAAATGCCGAATCTGATCAAGAAGTTCATTCCTTTCTTCCGCTAACTTTCGCAGTCGCACATCTGTATAGAGAAGACATTGAAGTTAAAATCATTCCAATCACCCATACCAACACAGAAAGGGGTCTAGACAGACAAGACATTTTTATCTACCACAACCTATTGACAATAGTACAAAAAATAACAAAAACAAGCTAATGTTTAACAAAGACTACTTACCTAGTGAACCTTCACCTGCATTCTGCAGCATTTCAGCAGATTCAACAGAGACAAGAGCTTTCCTAGGTGTTCGCTTCTCCCCATCTTCACAGCCATCTAGCTCACCTTCATCCCCTACAATCACTAGACCTTTCTCCTGTAAATTGAAATAAAATAAATAATGCAGTAAGTAAAGCAGACTGCAAACTATGTGCTATTAATGGACGAAAAAAGACAAACCTGAATAAGCCTATCTCGCTCCTCTAAAGCTGCTCGGCACATTGCCAAGTCATCTTTCAGGCACTGGGCAACACGTTTGAGCTGGTCTGCCTCGCGGCATTTTTCCCTATTTTCTCGCTAGAATAAAAACAAAAATTCTTGGTTAGCCAAATCTAAACATAAAATCGAATTTCAGCTGGGATTTTACAACTGGTTTGTCCAGAAAAACGTCAACAAGCACACAAAATGACAAGACTTGGAAGCAGTGCCACTTTACCTGTAGTTGTGCGTAGGCCACCTCAAGATCTTCCACTTTGTCTTTCAGAAGCTCCACCTGATAGGTATAGCTGGCCTTCTCGTTGTCCAGCTGTGCATTCTGGATCATAGCCTTCCGGAACTTGTCTTCTAATTCCTTCAAGTCGTGCCTCATTTCTCGCAGTGATCTTCCGTCTTTCTCGCCCGAGCCAGGTGCGGCGCCATCCTCCAGGGAGTCCTCGGAAGACCTGCGACTCCACTGGTGGTTGCCACTGCCGCCGCTGCCCCCGCTGCCCCCACTGTTGTTCACAACGGGCGTTCGAGACTGACTAACGGGTCGCACCGGAGGAGTCCGGAGCGCAGTTTCTGTAAAGTTCACAAAATACGTAAAAAAAAAAGTAGAAAAAAAAGAAAAGAAAAATGTGGAAAAGTCAAAATATTATATTTTAAAAAGAAAGTGCCATAGTCACGAGGCCTCTCCTTTGACCCATACAATTTTAGGTATTTCTCATCGCCTCCGATGTTTGGATATGGGATCCCGTGAGAAGAGCTTTTGAACCGTCTTGGTCCCTTCTAAACCCCTCACTTTAGCTACGCCCCTGGGGTTATAAAGAAGCGGCATGGGGAAATGCTCTGCTGTCTAAACCCCTCACTTTAGCTACGCCCCTGGGGTTATAAAGAAACGGCATGGGGAAATGCTCTGCTGAGACTCGCTAAGACCACCGCAACCAGCCCATATACACACTCCACTTTTCAGCCTAAGCTTGTCGAGCATCCTACGGAGCCCACAGATCTCAGGTCCAGGAAAATAGAAAAAGAAAAAGATCATCAAATGAAGAATTTTCCCCCCTGATTTTCTTGTTTGTTTCTGTTGTACTGAAAGAACACTCTCAGACTCGTATTGACTTTTTGTCAACATAATTTTAGAAATTTAAGCAACAATAATACTTACTTTTCCATTCCTACGTACTACTGACAAATTTGTTCGTTTGTTACTAACTATTCCACGAAAATTGTCCATAATAACGAACAAAATAGTAATTAGCTGCTACTGTATAAGACAGTCAGTATTTATAGAGAAAATAGTCAATAAGAGTCTGAGAGTGTACTAGTCTATTCTTACCTGGGTGCATGTCGTAGAGGCGATCAGCATTCTCGTCCGCGTCTCTCTGCTGCCGCTCCAGCTCCTTCATTCGAATCTCCCGCGCCTCCGCCCTTGCCTGCCTGCGGGCGGCGAGGCGCGCCTCGGCCTGCAACACGGAGAAGAAGAGGACAGGTCAGTCTTATTCCCTTTAGAACAAACCGGTGCATTCGGGTGCATCGCGGCCGAAAGCCAATAACTGCTCTATGTGAACTCAAAGGTATTACATTCACACCCTAGCTACCGTATCACATTTTGTCACACGTTTTTACGAATGTGACACGAAACTCACACGTGGTTCGTATGACTCCAATGTTACCGTGTGACTTTCGGGTTTGCTATACACGTGTACGTGTGCGACGTCAGTGTGACACACGAAGAAACGTATGGCTTTTATGTCACACATGTAGAACCGTGTGACAAAATGTCACAAGGTAGCAAGCGTGCGAATGTAATACACTTGAGTTCACAGAGTGAGGCCCGGCTACAGATATAGAAATAGCAGTCAAAGACTCATGAGGAAAAGAGGCCAACACTGAGAAGAGGAACAACAAGGTAGCCCCTATAAAACTGCGGGTTCTATTAATCTGAAGTTGAGCTCCTAGGACTACATTGCTTAACAGGCCAAACACGAGAAATAGCTGTAGAGAGCGATGTGCGAATTATCGTCGACGAAAAACCCTTCTCCGGATCATCGTCCACTTCTAGCGACTACCAGTGCCTGAAAAGGAGACGTCTTGGTCAACAATATGCCCGGCTCGACCGTTCTTATTAAAGTACAACATTGAGATCTACGGTGCATAGTTTCGTAGTGAACAATGGTCTTCATACTCTATACCTGAAAGCTACGGCCGGATGAGGCAACTACTAACCATGATTTTTGGGTACAATGGGTAACTTCGGTACAATTTTTCTGGCGGCGTCCTATTACCACCCCGTTACCCCGTTCGAGGCGCTTTCTTGGAATCCCTTTCTATCAAGGTACGTGGAAAACATTCGCATCGCAAACGCAGGGTTCTAGGGACAGTCCATACACTAAGCACAATGCAGTTTCATGGATGTGACATAAAAGGGTAGGCCCAGGGGCGATGCTGTTCTCATGCTCTATTTTTGCACTCGTAGACGATGAAAAGCAAGATTCAACTACAAGAGAAAGAAGTGTGAGACTAACTTCCCGCCTAGAGTCGGCTACGCACAGCTGCCATCGTACCTGAGGTCAGCCTTCACACTACATTGTCTACAAAAGAACACAACACACTTGGACGCAAGAAGACAAGAAGCGTTCCCACCAGCACAGGGTTGGGCGGGAAGCATTGCAAGAGAAGGGTCGAGAAGAAACTGTTGGGAAAGAAGGGCCGAGAAGGAATGGCTGGGAAAGAAGCGCCGAGAAGGAAGGGTTGCGAGAGAGGATCGAGAAGGAGAGGCTGCGAGATAAAGGCCAAAAAAAAGGACGGGTTGCGAGAGAAGGGTCGAGAAGGAAGGGTTGCGAGAGAAGGAAGGCTTTGCGACAGAACGGTAGAGAAGGATAATTTGCGAGAGAAGGGACGAGGAGGAAGGGTTGCGAGAAAAGGGCCGAGAAGGCCGGGTCGCGAGAGAAGGGTCGAGAAGGAAGGCTTGCGAGAGAAGGGTCGAGAAGGCCGGGTCGCGAGAGAAGGGTCGAGAAGGAAGGGTTGCGTGCGACAGAAGGGTCGAGAAGGAAGGTATGCGAGAGAAGGGTACAGAAGGATAATTTGCGAGAGAAGGGTCGAGAGGGAAGGCTTGCGAGAGAAGGGTCGAGAAGGCCGGGTCGCGAGAGAAGGGTCGAGAAGGAAGGGTTGCGACAGAGGGGTCGAGAAGGAAGGTTTGCGAGAGAAGGGTACAGAAGGATAATTTGCGAGAGAAGGGTCGAGAAGGAATGGTTGAAAGAGAGGTGTCGGAAAGGTAGAGACATCGAGGAGGAGGTTGCGCTGGGTTGAGGAGAAAGAGTTGGGAGGAAAGGGTTCGGAAGAAAGGGTCATAGGGAATGGGTCGAAAGGAGAAAGTAAAGGGTTGGGAGTTAAGAGAAATGGCTCCGCGAAGCTAAATAGGAAAGAAGAGCCGAAAGAGAAGCGACGACTACATAATCGTGGGAGACAGACGGGCGGGAATGGTTGTGGCAGGAGGCCTACAGCCTCTACGGACGGCTGGACGTACTTCGTCGGTGCTCTTGTCGAGGAACTCGAAGATGATCCCCTCCTCGTCCTCGTCCGTGAGCCACGCGCCGCCAGAGCTGCCGCTGCGTGCGCGGACGAGCGGGGGCGGCGCGTGGTCGTCCGCGTCCAGGAAGTCGTCGTCGTCGTCCTCGTCGGGCGACAAGTCGCGTGTACCGGAGCCGGAGTGCCCGGAGGCAGGCAGGTGGTCCCCGGAGGCAGACGGGTGGTCCCCGGAAGGACGCTCACCGGAGCTCGTATCGCCATCGACGGCATCGTCAGATGGAGGCGAGAGCATTGGCGAGGTTTGGTTCATGTCACCCGACTCTTCATGCCGTCGTACTTGGCCATCATTCATCACTTCGGTGTCACCCGACAAGTCTTCTTCTAAGAGGTCCGACGCACTTTCAGCAGCGCATGAGCCGTCTCGAGGTTTGTCCTGCTGCAGTGGCTGAGGCGACGAAGGGCGCTCCCCGTGCGTTCTCTCGCCCGCCTCGGAGATCTCCTCCCCGCCTTCCTCCGGCGCACAGTGGTCGGAGAGCCCGGTTTTCACGTGCAAAATGCTATTTTATGAAACATCACCTTGATAAAATTTACTGCTATCTTTTGTCTCATAAATGATCAGAGAAGACAATAGCATAATTAAAATGAACCCCTGGAGCCTATATTTGATTAACGGTTACTCCAAAGTTGAGGTATCGGCTTTCTCGTCAAAAGGGTTGAAACTTAGCTCTTGCGTTGTTCTTTACCATAATAACTGAGCGCATAGAACAAAAATAATTCGTTTTTCCCAAGAGAGGACACACTTTAAGAAGTTATTTTTACTACACATAGTTTAGGTTTGCATGGAAATAAAAGTCACAGTGGCCATTTCAAAGAGAGCGTCTGAATTATGTTCGGCAATACACAATCTTCGAGCTACAAAAAAAGTCAGGAAAAGTCAGGAAGTAAGGCTAGGTGAACTTGAAACCTTACAGTATGGCCATTTGATCCCTGCAGAGATCACCCACTACAAGCCACTGCCAGCCAAAATATTATCGATTTTCACTCAGAATGTGCAGAGGCTGCACACTGTGGGATGCTAATGCACTAAAACGCGACTCGCAAATAGTTTCATATTTTCAAAAGATAATTGGAGGCATGGGGTTTTCTGGGGTGCTGAGTCCAACACCGATGTCGCCTGGTTGATAACACGTCGTGAAATCGTCGTATTAACGTCGAAATCACGACGCGTACCTGACTGCGCCATGCAAGGGGTGCTTTCATAGGTTTTCTGGGATGCAGAGTCCAAAACCGACGCCGCCTT